>JADFUC010000053.1:0-29456 GCA_019722365.1 Lithospermum erythrorhizon | reverse complement strand
CCAGTTACGTATTGCTCATTGGCATAACTATTATTTTTTGAGATAATCAAGCCATGTAATGCTTTAATACGCCGTAGTAAAAACAAAAACAACACGGGCGCTATTCGGGCGACAAAAAAAATGCATTTTTTCTTATCCGAACGGAATCTGCACGAATTTTTTTCTATGTTCCCCTAATATTAGCGTAGGTATTATTTTTTTATTGGAGAAAATGAAGCCACCCACGATTTTAATGCGAAATGAAAACTTCACGGTCCGATTCGGGCGACAACAAAAATGCATATTTTCTTATCCAACGAACTGCATGAAGTTTTTTTCGATGTTCCCCTAACATTAGCATAACTATTATTTTTGTTGAGATAATCAAGCAAAGTAATGCTTTTAATAAACGAAACAAAAACGCCACGGTCCGGATGGCGACAACAAAAAATGCATTTTTTCAGATCCAAACGGAACTGCATTTGAAGTTTTTTTTCGATGTTCCCCTAATATTAGCATACGTATTATTTTTTTTTGAGAAAATCAAGCAATCTAATGCTTTTAATACGCGAAAACAAAAAACGTCACGGTCCGATTCGGCTACAACAAAAAAATGCATTTTTTCTTATCCGAACGAACCGCATTTCAGTTTTTTTTTTCTTCGATGTTCCCCAACATTGGCATAACTATTATTTTTTGAGATAATCAGTTTACGAATGCTTATCACGCCGAAACAAAAAAATATCACGCGCGATTCGCCACAAATAAAAATGCATATTTTCTTATCCGAATTCGAATCCGTGACGAGTTTTTTTCTATGCTCCCTAATATTAAGATAGTATTATTTTTTATTGAGAAAATCAAGCACCCATCGATTTTAATATCGTGAAATGAAAAACTTCACGGTCCGATTCTCCGCGACAACAAAATGCATTTTTTCTTATCCGAACGAAACTGCATTTAGTTTTTTTCATGTCTCTAACATTAGCATAACTATTATTTTTGTTGAGATAATCAAGCAAAGTAATGCTTTAATAAACGAAAACAAAAACGCCACGGTCCGATTCGCGACAACAAAAAATGCATTTTTTCAGATCCAAACGGAACTGCATTTAGTTTTTTTTTTTCGACGTTCCCCTAATATTAGCATAGGTATGATTTTCTTTGAGAAAATCAAGCAATGCTAATGCTATTAATACGTGAAAACAAACAACGTCACGGTCCGATTCGGCAACAACAAAAAAAGCATTTTTCTCTTATCCGAACGAACTGCACGAGCTTTTTTTCATGTTCCCCAACATTGGCATAACTATTATTATTTTTTTGAGATAATCAAGCTTCATGTAATGCTTTAATACGCGAAAAACAAAAACAACACGGTGCGATTCGGCGACAACAAAAATGCATTTTTCTTATCCTAATGGAACTGTGACGGCTTTTTTTCTATGTTCTTAACATACAAGTAGTATTATTTTTTATTGAGAAAATGAAGCAATCTAATGATTTTAATACGTGAAATGAAAAACTTCACGGTCCGATTCGGCGACAACAAAAAATGCATATTTTCTTATCCGAACGAAACTGCACGAAGTTTTTTTTTCACATGTTCCCTAACATTAAAGATAACTATTATTTTGTTGAGATAATCAAGCAAAGTAATGCTTTAATAAACGAAACAAAAACGCCACGGTCCGATGGCGACAACAAAAAATGCATTTTTCAGATCCAAACGAATCCCAGACGAAGTTTTTTTTTTTCGATTTTCCCCTAATATTAGCATAGTTATTATTTTTTTTTTGAGAAAATCAAGCAATCTAATGCTTTTAATACGGAAAAACAAACATCACGGTCCGATTCTCGGGCGACAACAAAAAATGCATTTTTCTTATCCGAACTAAACTGCGACTAGTTTTTTCGATGTTCCCCTAACATTGGCATAACTATTATTTTTTTGAGATAATCAAGCCATGTAACGCTTAATACGCCGAAACAAAAATATCACGGTGCGATTCGGGCGACAACAAAAAATGCATTTTTTCTCTTATCATCCGAACTAACTGCATTTAGCTTTTTTTTCTATGCTCCCCTAATATTAGCATAGGTATTATTTTTTTTATTGAGAAAATCAAGCAATCTAATGATTTTAATGCGAAATGAAAAACTTCACGGTCCGGATTGGCGACAACAAAAATGCATATTTTCTTATCCGAACGAAATCAGACGAGTTTTTTCTCGATGTTCCCTAACATTAGCATAACTATTATTTTTGTTGAGATAATCAAGCAAAGTAATGCTTTAATAAACGAGCACAAAAACGTCACGGTCCGATTCGGCGACAACAAAAAATGCATTTTTTCTTATCCGAACGGAATCCGTACGAGTTTTTTTTCGATGTTCCCCTAATATTAGCATAGGTATTATTTTTTTTTTGAGAAAATCAAGCAATCTAATGCTTTTAATACGTGAAAACAAAAAACATCACGGTCCCACTGCGACAACAAAAATGCAGGTTTTTATCCGAACGAAACTGCATTTGAAGTTTTTTTCGATGTTCCCCTAACATTGGCATAACTATTATTTTTTGAGATAATCAAGCTTTCATGTAATGCTTTAATACGCCGAAAACAAAAATATCACTGCAGCGATTCGGCGACAACAAAAATGCATATTTTTCTTATCCGAATGGAACTGCGAAGCTTTTTTTTTTTCTATGTTCCCCTTAATATTAGCATATTAGTATTATTTTTTTTATCGAGAAAATCAAGCAATTCATCGATTTTAATACGTGAAATGAAAACTTCACGGTCCGATTCGGGCGACAACAAAAACATTTTTCTTATCCGAATCCAACCAGACGAAGTTTTTTTCGATGTTCCCCAACATTAGCATAACTATTATTTTTGTTGAGATAATCAAGCAAAGTAATGCTTTAATAAACGAAACAAAAAACGCCACGGTCCGATTCGCTTAATAACAAAAAAAAAAATGCATTTTTCGTGATCCAAACGAACTGCACGCAGTTTTTTTTTCGATGTTCCCCAATATTAGCATGTATTATTTTTTTGAGAAAATCAAGCAATCTAATGCTTTTAATACGTGAAAACAAACATCACGGTCCGATTCGGGCGACAACAAAAAATGCATTTTTCTCTTATCCGAACGAACTGCATTTAGTTTTTCATGTTCCCCTAACATTGGCATAACTATTATTTTTTGAGATAATCAAGCCATGTAATGCTTTATTTAAAACAAAACATCACGGGCGCGATTCGGGCGACAACAAAAATGCATTTTTTCTTATCCGAATGGAACTTGCATTTAGCTTTTTTTTTCTATGTTCCCTAATATTAGCGTAGGTATTATTTTTTTATTGAGAAAATCAAGCAATCTAATGATTTTAATATTTGAATGAAAACTTCACGGGTCCGATTCGGGCGACAACAAAAATGCATATTTTCTTATCCGAACGAAATCCAGACGAAGTTTTTCTTTCGATGCTCCCTAACATTAGCATAACTATTATTTTGTTGAGATAATCAAGCAAAGTAATGCTTAATAAACGAGCACAAAACGTCACGGTCCGATTCGGCGACAACAAAAAATCCATTTTTTCTTATCCGAACGGAATCCGTACGAGTTTTTTTCGATGTTCCCTAATATTAGCGTAGGTATGATTTTTTTTGAGAAAATCGAGCAATTCTAATGCTTTTAATACGCGAAAACAAAAATATCACGGTCCGGAGCCCGCGACAACAAAAAATGCATTTTTTTCTTATCCCGAACGAACTGCAGACGAAGTTTTTTTCGATGTTCCCTAACATTGGCATAACTATTATTTTTTTTGAGATAATCAAGCCATAATGCTTTAATACGCGAAACAAAAATATCACGGTGCGATTCGGGCGACAACAAAAAATGCATTTTTTCTTATCCGAACGAACTGTGACGAAGTTTTTTTTTTTCTATGTTCCCTAATATTAGCATAGGTATTATTTTTTTATTGAGAAAAACCAAGCAATCTAATGATTTTAATACGTGAAATGAAAAAACTTCACGGTCCGATCTCGGGCGACAACAAAAAATGCATTTTTCTTATCCGAACGAACCAGACGAAGTTTTTTTCGATGTTCCCCAATATTAGCTAACCATATTTTTGTCGAGATAATCAAGCAAAGCAATGCTTTAATAAACGAGCACAAAACGCCACGGTCCGATTCGCTACAACAAAAATGCATTTTTCGTGATCCAAACGGAATCAGACGAAGCTTTTTTTTCGATGTTCCCCTAATATTAGCATATAGGTAGTTTATTTTTTTGAGAAAATCAAGCAATCTAATGCTTTTAATACGTGAAAACAAAAACATCAACCGATTCGGGCGACAACAAAATGCATTTTTTCTTATCCTAACGAAACTCCACGAGTTTTTCGATGTCTCTTAACACGCATAACTATTATTTTTTTGAGATAACTGCTTACGTATCGCTTTAATACGCCGAAAAACAAAAAATATCACGGCGATTCTACGACAACAAAAATGCATTTTTTTCTTATCCAATTGAATCCCAGACGAAGTTTTTTTTTCTATGTTCCCCTAATATTAGCATAGGTATTATTTTTTTATCGAGAAATCAAGCAATCTAATGATTTTAATACGTGAAATGAAAAACTTCACTCGGCCCCGATTCGCGACAACAAAAATGCATTTTTCTTATCCGAACGAAATCCGTACGAGGTTTTTTTTCGAAGCGTTCCCCCAATGATAGCATAACTATTATTTTGTTGAGATAATCAAGCAAAGTAATGCTTTAATAAACTAAAACAAAAAACGCCACGGTCCGATCTTGGCCGACAACAAAAAATGCATTTTTCAGATCCAAACGGAATCAGACGAAGTTTTTTTTTCGATGTCCCCTAATATTATCATAGGTATTATTTTTTTTTTGAGAAAATCAAGCAATCTAATGCTTAATATTTGAAAACAAAACATCACGGTCCGATTCGGGCGACAAAAATGCATTTTTTTCTTATCCGAACGAATCAGACGAAGTTTTTTTTCGATGTCTCTAACATTGGCATAACTATTATTTTTTTGAGATAATCAAGCCATGTAATGCTTTTAATACGCCAAACAAAAAATATCACTTGGCGATTCGCGACAAATAAAAATGCATTTTTTCTTATCCGAATGGAACTGTGACGAAGTTTTTTTTTCTATGTTCCCCTAATATTAGCATAGTGGCTTATTTTTTTATTGAGAAAAATCACAATCTAATGATTTTAATACGTGAAATGAAACTTCACGGTCTCGATTCGCGACAACAAAACATGCATATTTTCTCTTATCCAACGAACTGTGACGGAAGCTTTTTTCTTCGATGTTCTCTATCATTAGCATAACTATTATTTTTGTTGAGATAATCAAGCAAAGTAATGCTTTAATAAATGTTAATAAAAACGCCACGGTCCGATTCAAGCGACAACAAAAAAATGCATTTTCAGATCCAAACGGAACTGCATTTGAAGTTTTTTTCGATTTTCCCCTAATATTAGCATATGTATTATTGTTTTTGAGAAAATCAAGCAATCTAATGCTTTTTAATACGTGAAACAAAAACATCACGTCCTGATTCGGGCGACAACAAAAATGCATTTTTTCTTATCCGAACGAACCGTGACGAAGTTTTTTTTCTTCACGTTCCCTAACATTGGCATAACTATTATTTTTTTTGAGATAATCGCTTTCATGTAATGCTTTATCACGCTAAAAACAAAAATATCACGGGCGCGATTCGCGACAACAAAAATGCATTTTTTCTTTATCCGAACGGAACTGTGACGAGTTTTTTTTTTTTCTATGTTCCCCTTAATATTAGCATAGGTATTATTTTTTATTGAGAAAAATCAAGCAATCTAATGATTTTAATAATGCGGAAATGAAAACTTCACGGTCCGATCTGCGACAACAAAAATGCATTTTTTCTTATCCGAACGAAATCCCATTTAGTTTTTTTCGATGTTCCCCTTAACATTAGCATAACTATTATTTTTGTTGAGATAATCAAGCAAAGTAATGCTTTAATAAACGAAACAAAAAACGCCACGGTCCGATTGGCGACAACAAAAAATGCATTTTCGTATCCAGCGGACCAGACGAAGTTTTTTTTTTCGATGTTCCCCTAATAGCATAGTATTATTTTTTTTTTGAGAAAATCAAGCAATCTAATGCTTAATACTTGAAAACAAAACATCACGGTCCGATTCGGGCGACAACAAAAATGCATTTTTCTTATCCGAACGAAACTGCACGAAGTTTTTTTTCGATGTTCCCCTAACATTGGCATAACTATTATTTTTTGAGATAATCAAGCCATGTAATGCTTTAATACGCGAAAACAAAAAAACATCACGGTGCGATTCAAGCGACAACAAAAATGCATTTTTCTTATCCGACATCGGAACTGTGACGAAGTTTTTTTTTCTATGTTCCCCAATATTAGCATAGGTATTATTTTTTTTATTGAGAAAATCACAATCTAATGATTTTAATACGTGAAATGAAAAAACTTCACTATCCGATTCAAGCGACAACAAAAAAATGCATATTTTATCCCGAACGAACTGCATTCCAGTTTTTTTCGATGTTCCCCTCAACATTGGGGCATAACTATTATTTTGTCGGTGATAATCACAAAGTAATGCTTTAATAAAACGAAAACAAAAAAAAACGGCCACGGTCCGATTCGGCGACAACAAAAAAATGCATTTTTCAGATCCAAAACGGAACTGCATTTGAAGTTTTTTTCGGCGTTCCCCTAATATTAGCATAGGTATTATTATTTTTTTTTTTTTGAGAAAATCAAGCAATCTAATGCTTTAATACTCAAAACAAAAAATGTCACGGTCCGATTCGGCGACAACAAAAAAATGCATTTTTTCTTATCCGAACGATTTTTTTTCGATGTTCCCCTAACATTGGCATAAATATTATTTTTTTGAGATAATCAAGCTATGTAATGCTTTAATACGAAAACAAAAAATATCACTACGATTCGGGCGACAACAAAAATGCATTTTTTCTTATCCGAATGGAACTGTGACGAAGCTTTTTTCTTTATGTTCCCCTAATATTAGCATAGGTATTATTTTTTTATTGAGAAAATCAAGCAATCTAATGATTTTAATACGTGAAATGAAAAACTTCACGGTCCGATTCGCGACAAACAAAACATGCATATTTTCTTATCCGAACTTTAAACTGTGACGAGTTTTTTTCGATGTTCCTCTAACATTAGCATAACTATTATTTTTGTTGAGATAATCAAGCAAAAGTAATGCTTTTAATAAACGAAAGACAAAAAACGCCACGGTCCGATTCGGCGACAACAAAATGCATTTTTCAGATCAACCGAACTGCATTTGAAGTTTTTTTTCTCGATGTTCCCTAATATTAGCATAGGTATTATTTTTTGAGAAAATCGCCATCTAATGCTTTTTAATACGTGAAAACAAAAACATCACGGGTCCGATTCAAGCGACAACAAAAAATGCATTTTTTCTTATCCTAACTTAAACTGCATTTAGTTTTTTTCGATGTTCCCCTAACATTGGCATAACTATTATTTTTTTGAGATAATCAAGCTTCATGTAATGCTTCTTTAATACGCGAAACAAAAAATATCACTAAGGATTCGGGCGACAACAAAAATGCATTTTTTTCTTATCCCGAATGGAACTGCGACGAGTTTTTTTTCTATGTTCCCCCTAATATTAGCATAGGTATTATTTTTTATTGAGAAAATCAAGCAATCTAATGATTTTAATGCCGTGAAATGAAAAACTTCACGGTCCGACTGGCGACAACAAAAATGCATTTTTTCTTATCCGAACGAAATCCGCATTTAGTTTTTTTCGATGTCCCCCCCTAACATTAGCATAACTATTATTTTTGTTGAGATAATCACAAAGTAACGCTTTTTAATAAACGAAAACAAAAAACGCCACGGTCCGATTCGCGACAACAAAAAATGCATTTTTTCAGATCCAAACGGAACTGCATTTAGCTTTTTATCGATTTTCCCGTAATATTAGCATAGGTATTATTTTTTTTTGAGAAAATCGAGCAATCTAATGCTTTAATACTCGAAAACAAAAAACGTCACGGTCCGATTCGGCGACAACAAAAATGCATTTTTTTCTTATCCCAACGAAACTGCATTTGAAGTTTTTTTCTCGATGTTCCCCTAACATTAAGTATTAACTATTTTTTTGAGATAATCAAGCCATGTAATGCTTTAAGACGCGAAACAAAAAAACATCACTACAAGGCGATTCTACGACAACAAAAAATGCATTTTTTCTTATCCGAATGGAACTGCATTTGAAGTTTTTTTCGATGTACCCCTAACATTAGCACAGGTATGATTTTATTTGAGAAAATCAAGTACCCATCGATTTTAATATTTGAAATGAAACCCCACGGTCTCGATTCGGGCGACAACAAAAAATGCATGTTTTCTTATCGGAACGAACCGCACGAAGTTTTTTCTCGATGTTCCCCTTAACATTAGCATAACTATTATTTTGTTGAGATAATCAAGCAAAGTAATGCTTTAATAAACGAGCACAAAAACGTCACTTGTCCGATTCTCGGGCGACAAAAATGCATTTTTCGTGATCCAAACGGAACTGCACGAAGTTTTTTTTTTTTCGGATGTTCTAATATTAGCATATTAGGTATTATTTTTTTGAGAAAAAACCAAGCACCCAATGCTTTTAATACGGGAAAACAAAAAACGTCACGGGTCGATTCAGCGACAACAAAATGCATTTTTTCTTATCCGAACGAAATCCTCGTGACGAAGTTTTTTTCGATGTTCTCTAACATCGCATAACTATTATTTTTTTTGAGATAATCAAGCCATGTAATGCTTTAATACGCGAAAATCAAAAAATATCATTGCTTATCTGGCGACAACAAAATGCATATTTTCTTATCCGAATGGAATCAGACGAAGTTTTTTTTCTATGTTCCCCAATATTAGCATAGGTATTATTTTTTATTGGAGAAAAATCCAAGCAATCTAATGATTTTAATACGTGAAATGAAAACTTCACGGTCCGATTCGCGACAAATAAAATGCATTTTTCTTATCCGAACGAACTGCATTTAGTTTTTTTCGATGTTCCCCTAACATTAGCATAACTATTATTTTTGTTGAGATAATCAAGCAAAGTAATGCTTTAATAAACGAAAACAAAAACGCCACGGTCCGATTCAAGCGACAACAAAAAATGCATTTTTTCAGATCCAAACGGAATCAGACGAAGTTTTTTTTTCATGTTCCCTAATATTAGCATAGGTATTATTTGTTTTTGAGAAAATCGAGCAATCTAAGGCTTTAATACTCGAAAACAAAAACGTCACTGTCCGATTCGGCGACAACAAAAATATGCATTTATTCTTATCCGAACGAACCTGCACGAGCTTTTTTCGATGTTCCCCAACATTGGCATAACTATTATTTTTTGAGATAAATTGGCCATGTAATGTTTAATATCGCCGAAAACAAAACAACACGGCGATTCGGCGACAACAAAAATGCATTTTTTCTTATCCGAATGGAATCAGACGAGCTTTTTTTTTTTCTATGTTCCCCTAATATTAGCTGTATTATTTTTATTGAGAAAATGAAGCAATCTAATGATTTTACGTGAAATGAAAACTTCACTCTGTCCGATTCTTGCCACAACAAAAATTATTATTTTCATCCCCGTAACGAAACTGCATTTAGTTTTTTCTATGTTCTCTAACATTAGCATAACTGATATTAAGCTGAGATAAATCGTAAGCAAAGTAACGCTTAATAAACGAAAACAAAAACGCCACGGTCCGATTTGGCTTGGGCCAACAAAAAATGCATTTTTTCAGTATCCAAACGGAATCAGACGAAGTTTTTTTTTCTCGATGTTCCCCTAATATTAGCATAGGTATTATATTTTTTTTTTGAGAAAATCAAGCACCCAATGCTTTTTAATACGTGAAAACAAAAAGGTCAACCGATTCGCCACAACAAAAATGCATTTTTCATCCGAACGAAACTGCATCAGTTTTTTCTGACTCTTAACATTGGCATAATCATTATTTCTTTTGAGATAATCAAGCCATGTAATGCTTTAATATCGCCTAAAACAAAAAATATCACGGTGCGATTCGGCGACAACAAAAAATGCATTTTTTCTTATCCGAATGGAACTGCACGTAGTTTTTTTTTTCTATGTTCCCCTAATATTAGCATAGTAGCTTATTTTTTTATTGAGAAAACTGGGCAATCTAATGATTTTAATATTGAAATGAAAAAAACTTCACTGGCCTCGATTCGCCAAGCAACAAAAATGGCTATTTTCTGGTCCGAACGAACTGTACGAAGTTTTTTTTCTGAGGTTCCCTAATATTAGCATAACTATTGGCTTTTGTTGACACCGCGAAAGTAATGCTTTCTTAATAACGAAAGACAAACGCCACGGTCCGGGATTCAGCGACAACAAAAATGCATGATCCAAACGGAACTGCGACGAAGCTTTTTTTCGATGTTCTTAATATTAGCATAGGTATTATTTTTTTTTTGAGAAAATCAGCAATCTATCGCTTAATATGGAAACAAAAACATCACTGTCCTGATTCAAGACAACACAAAAAGCATTTTTTCTTATCCAACGAACTGTGACGAAGTTTTTTCATTGCTCCCTAACATTGGTACAATCTATATTTTTCTAGATAATTAAGCTATGTAATGCTAAACAAAAATATCACTAAAGTGATTCAAGCGACAACAAAAATGCATATTTTCTTATCCGAATGGAATCCAGACGAAGTTTTTTTCTATGTTCCCCTAATATTAGTACAGTATTATTTTTTGATATTGAGAAAATCAAGCAATCTAAAACAAAAAACATCACTTGCCATGATTCTGCCGATAACAAAAATGCATTTTTTCTTATCCGAATTCAATCCATTTAGCTTTTTTTTTTTTTCTATTGCTCCCCTAATATTAGCATAGGTATTATTTTTTTATTGAGAAATCAAGCACCCATCGATTTTAATATGTGAAATGAAAACTTCACGGTCCGATTCAAGCGACAACAAAATGCATTTTTTCTTATCCGAACGAACCGCATTTAGTTTTTTTCGATGTCTCCAACATTAGCATAACTATTATTTTGTTAAGATAATCAAGCAATGTAATGTTTAATAAACGAAACAAAAACGTCACGGTTCCATTCGGCTATTAACAAACGATTTTTCAGATCCGAATCCGAATCAGACGAGTTTTTTTCGATGCTCTAATATTAGCATAGGTATTATTTTTTGAGAAAACTGCTAATTCAATGCTTTTAATATGTGAAAACAAAACATCACCTGGGTCCGATTCTGGCCACAACAAAAAATGTGCATTTTTTCTTATCCGAACGTAAATCAGACGAAGTTTTTTCGACAACTCTAACATCGCATAACTCATTATTTTTTGAGATAATCATTTCATGTAATGCTTTATCATCGCGAAAACAAAAAATATCACTCTACACATTCCTACGACAACAAAAAATGTGCATTTTTTCTTATCCGAATGGAACTCAGACGAGTTTTTTTTTTTCTATGTTCCCTTAATATTAGCATAGGTATTATTTTTTATCAGAAAATCAAGCAATCTAATGATTTTAATACGTGAAATGAAAAAAACTCTCACGGGTCCGATTCGCTACAACAAAATGATTTTTCTTATCCGAATCCAACCAGACGAAGTTTTTTTCATGTTCCCCTAACATTAGTAATAACTATTTTTGTTGAGATAATCAAGCAAAGTAATGCTTTAATAAACGAAAAACAAAACGCCACGGTCCGATTCGGGCGACAACAAAAAATGCATTGCATCCAAACGGAATCAGACGAAGTTTTTTCGAGCGTTCCCCTAATATTAGTATAGGTATTATTTTTTTGAGAAAACGCCACCCAATGCTTTTAATATCGTGAAAACAAACATCACGGTCCGATTCGGGCGACAACAAAAAATGCATTTTTTCTTATCCGAACGAAATCAGATGAGTTTTTTTTCGAGCGTTCTTAACATTAGCATAACTATTTTTTTTGAGATAATCAAGCCATGTAATGTTTTAATATCGCGAAAACAAAAACATCACGGTATATCTGGGCGATAACAAAAATGTGTTTTTTCTTATCCGAATGGAACTCGACGAAGTTTTTTTTTCTATGTTCCCCAATATTAGCATAGGTATTATTTTTTATTGAGAAATCACACCCAATGATTTTAATATTTGAAATGAAAAACTTCACGGTCCGATTCGGGCGACAACAAAAAATGCATATTTTCTTATCCAATCCAAACTGCATTTAGTTTTTTTCGATGTTCCCTAACATTAGCATAACTATTATTTTGTTGAGATAATCAAGCAAAGTAATGCTTAATAAACTTAAACAAAACGCCACGGTCCGATTCGGGCGACAAACAAAAATGCATTTTTCGTATCCAAACGGAATCCAGACGAAGTTTTTTTTTTTTCGATGTTCCCCAATATTAGCAAGCATGTATTATTTTTTTGAGAAAATCAATCTAATGCTTTTAATACGTGAAAACAAAACATTACGGTCCGATTCGGCGACAACAAAAATGCATTTTTTCATCCAATCCAAACTGCACGTAGTTTTTTTCTGGATGTTCCCTTTAACATTGGCATAACTATTATTTTTGAGATAATCAAGCTTCAGTGTAATGCTTTTAATACGCCGAAACAAAAAAAATACGGGTGTTGGTTCTACACAACAAAAATGCATTTTTTCTTATCCGAATGGAACTGCATTTAGTTTTTTTCTATGTTCCCCCTTAATATTACATGTATTATTTTTTATCGAGAAATCAAGCAATCTAATGATTTTAATATCGCGAAATGAAAAATTTCACGGTCCGATTCGGCGACAACAAAAAATGCATTTTTTCTTATCCCAACGAACCAGACGAGTTTTTTCTTTTCGATGTTCCAACATTAGCATAACTATTATTTTGTTGAGATAATCAAGCAAAGTAACGCTTTTACAAACGAAAACAAAAACGCCACGGTCCGATTCGGGCGCATAACAAAATGCATTTTTGTATCCAAACGGAATCAGACGAAGTTTTTTTTCGATGCTCCCCTTAATATTAGCATATGTATATTTTTTTTTTGCGAAAATCAAGCAATCTAATGCTTTTACGTGAAACATTACGCGTCCGACGGGCGACAACAAAAATGGGTTTTTTCTTATCCGAACGAACCGTGACGTAGTTTTTTTCGATGTTCCCTTAACATTGGCAATTATTTTTGAGATAATCAAGCCATGTAATGCTTTAATGCGAAAACAAAAAATATCACGTATGCTGATTCCGGGCGACAACAAAAATGCATTTTTCTTATCCGAATGGAACTGTGACGAAGTTTTTTTCTATGTTCCCCCTAATATTAGCATAGGTATTATTTTTTTATTGAGAAAATCAAGCAATCTTAATGATTTTAATATTTGGAAATGAAATCTCACGGTCCGATTCATGGCCAACAAAATGCATTTTTTCTTATCCGAACGAAATCCGACGAGTTTTTTTTCGATGTTCCCTAACATTAGCATAACTATTATTTTTTTGAGATAATCAGCCACGTAATGCTTTAATATCGCCGAAACAAAAACATCACTTCGCCATGATTCGGGCGACAACAAAAATGCATTTTTTCTTTATCCCAACGGAACTGCACGAAGCTTTTTTCTATGTTCCCCTAATATTAGCATAGGTATTATTTTTTTTATTGAGTAGAAAAATCAGCAATCTAATGATTTTACGTGAAATGAAAACTTCACGGTCCGGACTGGCCACAACAAAAAATTCATTTTTCTCTTATCCGAACGAAATCCGTACGAGTTTTTTCGACGTTCCCCTAACATTAGCATAACTATTATTTTTGTTGAGATAATCAAGCAAAGTATCATGACAAACGAAACAAACGCCACGGTCCGATTCTCCGCGACAACAAAAATGCATTTTTTCGATTCAAACGGAAGTAGACGAAGTTTTTTTTCTCGATGTTCCCCTAATATTAGCATAGGTATTATTTTTTTGAGAAAATCAAGCACCCATCGTTTTTAATACTGAAAACAAAACATCACGGTCCGACTGGCGACAACAAAAATGTATTTTTTCTCTATCCGAACAACCAGACGAAGTTTTTTTCGATGTTCCCCAATAACATTAGCATAACTATTATTTTTTTGAGATAATCAAGCCATGTAATGCTTTTTTATCACGCGAAAACAAAAACATCACTCAAGCGATTCGGCCGATAACAAAAATGATTTTTTCTTATCCGAATGGAACTGTGACGAAGTTTTTTTTTCTATGTTCCCTTAATATTAGCATAGGTATTATTTTTTTATCGAGAAAATCGCTACCTAATGATTTTAATACGTGAAATGAAACTTCACGGTCCGATTCGGCGACAACAAAAATGCATATTTTCTTATCCGAACGAACTGCATTTAGTTTTTTTTTCGATGTTCCCCAACATTAGCATAACTATTATTTTGTCGAGATAACTGCTAAAAGTAACGCTTTAATAAACGAAAACAAAAACGCCACGGTCCGATTCACACAACAAAAAAAATGCATTTTGGTATCCAAACGAATCCAGACAGTTTTTTTTCTCGATGTTCCCTTAATATTAGCATATGTATATTTTTTTTTGAGAAAACTGCTAATCTAATGCTTTTAATACGTGAAAACAAAAACATTACGGTCCGATTCGCTACAACAAAAATGCATTTTTTCTTATCCGAACGAAACTGCATTTAGTTTTTTTCGATGTTCCCTTAACATTGGCATAACTATTATTATTTTTGAGATAATCAAGCCATGTAATGCTTTAATACGCGAAACAAAAATATCACGGTGCGATTCGCGACAACAAAATGCATTTTTTCTATCCGAATGGAACTGTGACGCAGTTTTTTTCTATGTTCCCCTAATATTAGCATAGGTATTATTTTTTTATTGAGAAAATCAAGCAATCTAATGATTTTAATACGTGAAATGAAAATCTCACGGTCCGATTCGCCACAACAAAAATGCATTTTTTTCTTATCCGAACGAACCAGACGAAGTTTTTTCGATGTTCCCTAACATTAGCATAACTATTATTTTTTTGAGATAATCAAGCCATGTAATGCTTTAATACGCGAAACAAAACATCACGGGCAAGCGATTCAAGACAACAAAAATGCATTTTTTTCTTATCCGAATGGAACTGTGACGAGTTTTTTTTCTATGTTCCCCCAATATTAGCATAGGTATTATTTTTTATTGAGAAAATCAAGCAATCTAATGATTTTAATAATGAAATGAAAACTTCACGTCCGACCTCGGGCGACAACAAAAAATGCATTTTTCTTATCCGAACGAACCGTGACGAAGTTTTTCCGATGTTCCCTAACATTAGTATAACTATTATTTTTGTTAAGATAATCAAGCAATGTAATGCTTTAATAAACGAAACAAAAAAACGGCCACGGTCCCATTCGGGCGACAACAAAAAATGCATTTTTTCAGATCCGAACGGAATCAGACGAAGCTTTTTTCGACGTTCCCTTAATATTAGTATAGTATTATTTTTTTGAGAAAATCAAGCAATCTAATGCTTTTAATATGTGAAAACAAAACATCATCACTCTGGTCCGATTCGCGACAACAAAAAATGCATTTTTCTTATCATCCGAACGAACCGGTGACGAGTTTTTTTTTCTGGCGTTCCCCCTAACATTGGCATAACTATTTTTCGAGATAATCGTCATGTAATGCTTTAATACGCCGAAACAAAAAATATCACGTGCGATTCGCCACAACAAAAATGCATTTTTTCTTATCCCAATGGAACTGCGACGAAGTTTTTTTTCTATTGCTCCCTTAATATTAGCATATGTATTATTTTTTATTGAGAAAACTGCTAATTCATCGATTTTAATACGTGAAATGAAAACTTCACGGTCCGATCTCCGGGCGACAACAAAAATTCATTTTTCTTATCCGAACGAACTGCATTTGAAGTTTTTTTCGATGTTCCCCTAACATTAGCATATCCATTATTTTTGTCGAGATAATCAAGCAAGCTTTAATAAACCAAAAACAAAACGCCACGGTCCGATTCTCCGGGCGACAAACAAAAATGCATTTTTCGTGATCCAAACGGAATCAGACGAAGTTTTTTTCGATGTTCCCTAATATTAGCATAGGTATTATTTTTTTGAGAAAATCGCTAATCTAATGCTTTTAATATGCGGAAAACAAACATCACGGTCCGATTCGCCATGACAACAAAAATGCATTTTTTCTTATCCGAACGAACTGTGACGAAGTTTTTTTCGATGTTCCCCTAACATTAGCATAACTATTATTTTTTGAGATAATCAAGCCATAATGCTTTAACACGCCGAAACAAAAACATCACGCGCGATTCGGCGATAACAAAAAATGCATTTTTTCTTATCCGAATGGAACTGCACGTAGTTTTTTTTTTCTATGTTCCCCAATATTAGCATAGTATTATTTTGGCTGAGAAAAATCAAGCAATCTAATGATTTTAATACGTGAAATGAAAAACCCCCACGGTCCGATTCTCAAGCACAACAAAAAATGCATATTTTCTTATCCGAACGAATCCGTACGAAGTTTTTTTTCGATGTTCTCTAACATTAGCATAACTATTATTTTGTTGAGATAAGCAAAGTAATGCTTTTAATAAACGAAAACAAAAAACGCTGCCACGGTCCGATTCTCCGGCGACAACAAAAGTATTTTTCAGATTCAAACCTGAATCAGATGAAGTTGATGCTCCCCACATTAGCATATGTATTATTTTTTTTTGAGAAAATCAAGCACCCAATGCTTTTAATACGTGAAAACAAAACATACGGTCCCATTCGGCACAACAAAAAAATGTATTTTTTCTTATCCGAATCTAAACTGCACGCAGTTTTTTTCGATGTTCCCAATATTGGTAATAGCTAACTATTATTTTTTTTGAGATAATCAAGCCATGTACGCTTAATACGCGAAAAACAAAAATATCACGCGCGATTCGCACAACAAAAAATGCATTTTTCTTATCCGAACGGAGAATCCGCGACGCAGTTTTTTCTATGCTCTAATATTAGCATATATAGGTATTATTTTTTTATCGAGAAAATCAAGCAATCTAATGATTTTAATATCGTGAAATGAAACTTCACGGTCCGACCGGGCGACATCAAAAAATGCATTTTTTCTTATCCCAACGAAACTGGCATTTAGTTTTTTCGATGTTCCCTCAACATTAGCATAACTATTATTTTTTTGAGATAATCAAGCCATGTAATGCTTTAATACGCCGAAACAAAAAAAAACTTCACGGCGATTCGGGCGACAACAAAAATGCATTTTTCTTATCCTAATGGAACTGGCACGCAGTTTTTTTTTTGTTTACGCTCCCTAATATTAGCATAGTATTATTTTTTATTGAGAAAATCAAGCAATCTAATGATTTTAATACGTGAAATGAAAAACTTCACGGTCCGATTCGCGACAACAAAAATGCATTTTTCTCTTATCCGAACGAACTGCACGAAGTTTTTTTCATGTTCCCCTAACATTAGCATAACTATTATTTTTGTTAAGATAACTGCCAATGTAATGCTAATAAACGAAAACAAAAAACGCCACGGGTCCCATTCGGCGACAACAAAAAATGCATTTTTTCGTGATCCGAACGAACTGTATTGAAGTTTTTTTTTCGACGTTCCCCTAATATTAAGATAGGTATTATTTTTTTTGAGAAAATCAAGCACCCATCGCTTTTAATATAGGAAAACAAAACATCACGGTCCGATTCGCGACAACAAAAATGCATTTTTTCTCTTATCCGAACGAACTGCACGGTTTTTTTCTTTCGATGTTCCCCTAACATTGGCATAACTATTATTTTTTTGAGATAATCAAGCCACGTGAATGCTTTAATACGAAAAACAAAAATATCACGCGCGATTCGCGACAACAAAAAATGCATTTTTTCTTATCCCAATGGAACTGCATTTGAAGTTTTTCTTTTTTCTATGTTCCCCTAATATTAGCATAGGTATTATTTTTTATTGAGAAAATCAAGCAATCTAATGATTTTAATATTGCGAAATGAAAAAACTTCACTGTCCGATCTCGCCACAACAAAAATTCATTTTTCTTATCCGAATCCAACCGCATTTGAAGTTTTTTCGATGTTCCCTAACATTAGCATAACTATTTTTGTTGAGATAATCAAGAAAGTAATGCTTTAATAAACGAAAACAAAAACGTGCCACGGGTCCGATTCGGGCGACAACAAAAAAAATGCATTTTTCGTGATCCAAACGGAATCCGCACGGTTTTTTTCGATGTTCCCCTATTAGCATAGTATTATTTTTTTTGAGAAAATCAAGCAATCTAATGCTTTAATACGGAAAACAAAACATCACGGGTCCGATTCGGGCGACAACAAAAAAAATGCATTTTTCATCCGAACGAAACTTACGAGTTTTTTCGATGTTCTTAACATTAGCATAACTATTATTTTTTGAGATAATCAAGCCATGTAATGCTTTAATACGCTGAAAACAAAAAACATCACTTGCCATGATTCGGGCGATAACAAAAATGCATTTTTCTTATCCGAATGGAACCGACGAAGTTTTTTTTTCTATGTTCCCCCTAATATTGCGGCTAGGTATTATTTTTATTGAGAAAATCAAGCAATCTAATGATTTAATATCGCGGAAATGAAAAATTTCACGGTCCGATTCGGGCGACAACAAAAAAATGCATATTTTCTTATCCGAACGAAACTGGTACGAAGTTTTTTTCGATGCTCTCAACATTAGCATAACTATTATTTTTGTTGAGATAATCAAGCAAAGTAATGCTTTTAATAAACGAAACAAAAACGCCACGGTCCGATTCGCTTAATAACAAAAAATGCATTTTTGCATCCAAACGGAACTGCATGTTTTTTTTTTCGATGTTCCCCTAATATTAGCATATGTATGATTTTCTTTGAGAAAATCAAGCAATCTAATGCTTTTAATACGTGAAAACAAAAAAACGTCACGGTCCGATTCGGCGACAACAAAAAAATGCATTTTTTCTTATCCGAACGGAATCCGCATTTTGCTTTTTTCGATTGCCTCTTTAACATTGGCATAACTATTATTTTTTTGAGATAATCAAGCCATGTAATGTTTAATACGCCGAAAACAAAAATATCACGGTAAGCACTGCCACAACAAAAAATGCATTTTTTCTTATCCCGAATGGAACTGCACGAAGTTTTTTTTTTTCTATGTTCCCTAATATTAGCATGTATTATTTTTTTATTGGAGAAAATCAAGCAATCTAATGATTTTAATACGTGAAATGAAAAACCGCTTGTCCGATTCGGCGACAACAAAAAATGCATTTTTTCTTATCCGAACGAACTGCATTTGTTTTTTTCGATGTTCCCCCATTAGCATAACTATTATTTTTTTGAGATAATCGCCCATGTAATGCTTTAATACACGAAAAACAAAAAACATCACTTACATTCGGGCGACAACAAAAAATGCATTTTTTCTATCCCGAATGGAACTGTGACGAAGTTTTTTTCTCTATGTTCCCTAATATTAGCATAGTATTATTTTTTATCGAGAAAATCAAGCAATCTAATGATTTTAATATCAGTGAAATGAAAAACTTCACGGTCCGATTCGCGACAAACAAAAATGCATATTTTCTTATCCGAACGAACTGCATTTAGTTTTTTCTTCGATGTCTCTAACATTAGCATAACTATTATTTTTGTCGAGATAATCAAGAAAGTAATGCTTTAATAAACGAAAACAAAACGCCACGGTCCGAGCCCGGCGACAACAAAAAAAATGCATTTTTGGTATCCAAACGGAACTGCACGAGTTTTTTTTTTTCGATGTTCCCTAATATTAGCATAGGTATTATTTTTTGAGAAAATCGCTAAATTTAATGCTTTTTAATATTTGAAAAACAAAAACATCACGGGTCCGATTCGGGCGACAACAAAAATGCATTTTTTCTTATCCCAACGAAATCCGCACGCAGTTTTTTTTTTCGATGTTCCCCTAACATTAGCATAACTATTATTTTTTTTGAGATAATCAAGCCATGTAATGCTTTAATACGCGAAACAAAAAAACACGGCGCGATCTCGCGATAACAAAAAATGCATTTTTTCTTATCCGAATGGACCAGACGAGTTTTTTTTTCTATGTCTCTAATATTAGCATAGGTATTATTTTTTATTGAGAAAATCAAGCAATCTAATGATTTTAATACGTGAAATGAAACTTCACGGTCCGATTGGGCGACAACAAAAATGCATATTTTCTCTTATCCGAACGAACTGCATTTCAGTTTTTTCGATGCCCTAACATTAGCATAACTATTATTTTGTTGAGATAATCAAGCAAAGTAATGCTTTAATAAACGAAACAAAAATCTTCATTGGTCCGATTCTCCGCTACAACAAAAAATGCATTTTTGGTATCCAAACGAACTGCATTTGAAGTTTTTTTTCGATGCACCCCCTAATATTAAAGAATATGTATTATTTTTTTTTTTGAGAAAATCGCTAATCTAATGCTTTTTAATACGTTGAAACAAAAACACACGGTCCCATTCGGCGACAACAAAAAATGCATTTTTTCTTATCCGAACGAAATCAGACGAAGTTTTTTTTTCTTTTCATGTTCCCTTAACATTGGCATAACTATTATTTTTTGAGATAATCAAGCCATGTAATGCTTTAATACTAAAACAAAAAATATCACGCGATCTCGGGCGACAACAAAAATGCATTTTTTCTTATCCGAATGGAACTGCACGAAGCTTTTTTTTCTATGTTCCCTAATATTAGCATAGGTATTATTTTTTTATTGAGAAAATCAAGCAATCTAATGATTTTAATACTGAAATGAAACTTCACGGCCCGATTCGGCGACATCAAAAAATGCATTTTTCTTATCCGAACGAAATCCAGACGAAGTTTTTTTCTCGATGTTCCCTAACATTAGCATAACTATTATTTTTTTTGAGATAATCAAGCCATGTAATGCTTTAATACGCCGAAAACAAAAAACATCACGGGCGCTGATTCGGCGACAACAAAAAATGCATTTTTTTCTTATCCCGAATGGAACTGCACGAAGCTTTTTTCTTATGTTCCCTAATATTAGCATAGGTATTATTTTTTTTTATTGAGAAAATCAAGCACCTAATGATTTTACTGAGGAAATGAAAAAACTTCACTGGCCCGATTCGCGACACAACAAAAAATGCATTTTTTCTCTTATCCGAACGAAATCCGTGACGCAGTTTTTTTTCTTCATGTTCCCCCAACATTAGCATAACTATTTTGTTAAGATAATCAAGCAATGTGGTCAAGTTTTTTAATAAACGAACAAAACGCCAATGGGTCCCATTCGCCACAACAAAAAAACGCATTTTTCGTGATCCGAACTAATCCTCGCATCAGCTTTTTTCGACGCTCCCTAATATTAGCATAGGTGGCTTATTTTTTTTTGAGAAAATTATGCAATTCTAATGCTTTTAATATGTGAAAACAAGAAAAACATCACGGTCCGATTTGGCAAATACAAAAAAGGCATTTTTTCTTATCCGAACGAAACTGCATTTGAAGTTTTTTTCGATGTTCTTAACATTGGTATTATTAACTATTATTTTTTGAGATAATCAAGCCACGTAATGCTTTACGAAACAAAAAAACATCACTTGGCGATTCACACAACAAAAAATGCATTTTTTCTTATCCGAACGAACTGTGACGCAGTTTTTTTTTCTACGTTCCCTAATAGCATACAGTATTATTTTTTATTGAGAAAATCAAGCAATCTAATGATTTAATATCGCGGAATGAAAACTTCACGGTCCGATTGGCGACACAACAAAAAATTCATTTTTCTTATCCGAATCCAACCGCATCGAAGTTTTTTCGAATGCTCCCCAACATTAGCATAATTATTGTTTTGTTGAGATAATCAAGCAAAGTAATGCTTTAATAAACGAAAACAAAACGCCACGTCCGATTCGGGCGACAACAAAAAATGCATTTTTCGTATCCAAACGAACTGCATTTAGTTTTTTTCTCGATGTTCCCCCAATATTAGCATAGGTATTATTTTTTGAGAAAATCAAGCACCCAATGCTTTTAATACGTGAAAACAAAAACATCACGGTCCGATTCGGGCGACAACAAAAAATGCATTTTTTCTTATCCGAACGAACTGCACGAAGTTTTTTTCGATGCTCCCCTAACATTAGCATAACTATTATTTTTTTGAGATAACAAGCCATGTAATGCTTTACGAAAACAAAAAACATCACGGCGCGATTCGGGCGACAACAAAAATGCATTTTTTCTTATCCGAATGGAACTGTGACGAAGTTTTTCTATGTTCCCTAATATTAGCATAGGTATTATTTTTTTATTGAGAAAATCAAGCAATCTAATGATTTTAATGTGAAATGAAAAATCTCACGTCCGGACTGGGCGACAACAAAAAATTCATTTTTTCTTATCCGAACGAAATCACACGAGTTTTTTTCGATGTTCCCTAACATTAGCATAACTATTATTTTTGTTGAGATAACGGGCAAAGTAACGCTTTTAATAAACGAAACAAAAACGCCACGGTCCGATTCGGGCGACAACAAAAAAATGCATTTCGTATCCAAACGGAACTGCATTTGAAGTTTTTTTCGATGTTCCCCAATATTAGCATAGGTATTATTTTTTGAGAAAATCAAGCAATCTAATGCTTTTAATGAAAACAAAAACATCACGGTCCGGATTCGGCGACAACAAAAATGCATTTTTTCTTATCCCAACGAAACTGCATGAAGTTTTTTTCGATGTTCCCCAACATTAGCATAACTATTATTTTTTGAGATAATCGCCATGTAACGCTTAATACGCTAAAAACAAAAACATCACGGGCGCGATTCGGGCGATAACAAAAAATGCATTTTTCTTTATCCGACTGAACTGCACGAAGTTTTTTTTTCATGTTCCCCCTAATATTAGCATAGGTATTATTTTTTTTATTGAGAAAATCAAGCAATCTAATGATTTTAATACGTGAAATGAAAAATTTCACGTCCGATTCGGGGCGACAACAAAAAATGCATATTTTCTTATCCGAACGTAAACTGCACGAAGTTTTTTTCGATGTTCCCCAACATTAGCATAACTATTATTTTTGCTGAGATAATCAAGCAAAGTAATGCTTTAATAAACGTAAAACAAAAACGCCACGGTCCGATTCGGGCGGCCAACAAAAAATGCATTTTTGGTATCCAAACGGAACCAGACGAAGTTTTTTTTTTTAATGTTCGCCTAATATTAGCATATGTATTATTTTTTTCGAGAAAATCAAGCAATCTAATGCTTTTAATACGCGAAAACAAAAACATTACGGTCCGGATTCGCCACAACAAAAAATGCATTTTTTTCTATCCTAACGAACTGCACGAGTTTTTTTCTTCTCATGTTCCCTTAACATTGGCATAACTATTATTTTTTGAGATAATCAGTTTTGGCCGTGAATGCTTTTAATACGCGAAAACAAAAAATATCACGGCGCTGAGCCTCGCGACAACAAAAATGCATTTTTTCTCTTATCCGAATGGAACTGCATTTGAAGTTTTTTTTTCTATGTTCCCCTTAATATTAGCATAGGTATTATTTTTTATCGAGAAAATCAAAGAATCTAATGATTTTAATGTGAAATGAAAAACTTCACGGTCCGATTCGGCGACATCAAAAAATGCATTTTTTTCTCTTATCCGAACGAACTGCAGACGAAGTTTTTTTCTTCGAAGGTTCCCCTAACATTAGCATAACTATTATTTTTTGAGGATAATCAAGCCATGTAATGCTTTATCATGAAAACAAAAAACACGCGATTCTACGACAACAAAAAAATGCATTTTTTCTTATCCGAATGGAACTGTGACGAAGTTTTTTTCTATGTTCCCCTAATATTAGTATAGGTATTATTTTTTTATTGAGAAAATCAAGCAATCTAATGATTTTAATACGTGAAATGAAAAACTTCACGGTCCCGATTCTACGACAACAAAAATGCATTTTTCTTATCCGAACGAAACTGCACGAAGTTTTTTCTTTCGATGTTCCCCTTAACATTAGCATAACTATTATTTTTGTTAAGATAATCAAGCAAATGTAATGCTTTAATAAACGAAAACAAAAACGCCACGTCCCATTCTACGACAACAAAAAATGGCATTTTTTCAGATCCGAACGGAACTGCGACGAAGTTTTTTTTTTCGATGTTCTTAATATTAGCATAGTATTATTTTTTTTTTTGAGAAAATCAAGCAATCTAATGCTTTTTAATATGAAAACAAAACATCACGGTCCGATTCACAACAAAAAATGCATTTTTTCTTATCCTAACGAACTGCATTTGTGTTTTTTTCGATGTTCCCTAACATTGGCATAACTATTATTTTTTGAGATAATCAAGCCATGTAATGCTTTAATACGCGAAAGAAAAAATATCACGGTGCGATTCGCGACAACAAAAATGCATTTTTTTCTATCCAATGGAACTGACGAAGTTTTTTTTTTCTATGTTCCCTAATATTAGCATAGTATTATTTTTTTGGTTGAGAAAATCACAATCTAATGATTTTAATATCAGAAATGAAAAACTTCACGGTCCGATTCGGCGACAACAAAAATTCATTTTTTCTTATCCTAACTAAACTGCATTTAGTTTTTTTCTTTTCGATGTTCCTTAACATTAGCATAACTATTATTTTGTTGAGATAATCAAGCAAAAGTAAGGCTTTAATAAACGAAAACAAAAAACGCCACGGTCCGATTCGGCGACAACAAAAATATGCATTTTTTCGTGATCCAAACGGAACTGGCATTTGAAGTTTTTTTCGATGCTCTAATATTAGCATAGGTATTATTTTTTTCGAGAAAATCAAGCAATCTAATGCTTTTAATACGTGAAACAAAAACATCACGGTCCGATTCGGCGACAACAAAAAATGCATTTTTTCTTATCCGAACGAACTGGCATTTAGTTTTTTTCGATGTTCCCTAACATTAGCATAACTATTATTTTTTTTGAGATAATCAAGCCATGTAATGCTTAATACGCGAAAACAAAAAACATCACGGGCGCGATTCGGGCGACAACAAAAATGCATTTTTTTTCTATCCCGAATGGAACTGCACGAGTTTTTTTCTATGTTCCCCCTAATACAGCATAGGTATATTTTTTATTGAGAAAATCAAGCAATCTAATGGATTTTAATACGTGAATTGAAAAACTTCACGGTCCGATTCACACAACAAAAAATGCATTTTTCTTATCCGAACGAAACTGCACGAGTTTTTTTCGATGTTCCCCCAACATTAGCATAACTATTATTTTTGTTAAGATAATCAAGCAATGTAATGTTTTAATAAACGAAAAACAAAACGCCGGTCCCATCTTCGGCGACAACAAAAAATGCATTTTTCGTATCCTAACGAACTGTGACGAGTTTTTTTCGATGTTCTTAATATTAGCATAGGTATTATTTTTTTGAGAAAATCAAGCAATCTAATGCTTTTAATATGTGAAAACAAAACATCACGAACCGATTCGGGCGACAACAAAAAAATGCATTTTTCTTATCCGAACGAAACCGTACGTAAGTTTTTTTTCGAAGCGTTCCCCCTAACATTGGCATAACTATTATTTTTTGAGATAATCAAGCCACATGTAATGTTTTTTAATACGCCGAAACAAAAAATATCACGGGCGCTGAGCCCGGGCGACAACAAAATGCATTTTTCTCTTATCCGACCAATCCGTGACGAAGTTTTTTTTCTATGTTCCCTAATATTAGCATAGTGATATTTTTATTGAGAAAATCAAGCAATCTAATGACGAATACGTGAAATGAAAACTTCACTCGGCCCGATTCGGCGACAACAAAAAATTCATTTTTTCTTATCCGAACGAACTGCACGCAGCTTTTTTTCGATGTTCCCCAACATTAGCATAACTATTATTTTTGTCGAGATAATCAAGCAAAGTAATGCTTTTAATAAACTTAAAACAAAACGCCACGGTCCGATTCGGGCGACAACAAAAATGCATTTTTCGTATCCAAACGGAACTGCATTTGTGTTTTTTTTTTCGATGCCTCTAATATTAGCATAGGTATTATTTTTTTGAGAAAATCAAGCACCCAATGCTTTTAATACGCGAAAACAAAAACATCACGGTCCGATTCGGGCGACAACAAAAAATGCATTTTCTTATCCGAACGAAACTGCACGAGTTTTTTCGTATGTTCCCCTAACATTAGCATAACTATTATTTTTTTGAGATAATCAAGCCATGTAATGCTTTAATACGCCGAAACAAAAAACATCACGGTAAGTATTCCGCGATAACAAAAAATGCATTTTTTCTTATCCGAATGAACTGCGACGAGTTTTTTTTTCCATGTTCCCCTAATATTAGCATAGGTATTATTTTTTTATCGAGAAAATCAAGCAATCTAATGATTTAATACGTGAAACGAAAACTTCACGTCCGATTTTGCATGACAACAAAAATGATATTTTCTTATCCGAACGAAACTGCATTTGAAGTTTTTTTTTTCTCGATGCTCTAACATTAGCATAACTCATATTTTTGTTGAGATAATCAAGCAAAGTAATGTTTTTAATAAACGAAAACAAAAATCACGGTCCGATTCGGGCGACAACAAAAAATGCATTTTGTATCCAAACGGAACTGCATTTGAAGTTTTTTTCTCGATTTTCCCCTAATATTAGCATATGTATTATTTTTTTTTTTTGAGAAAATCAAGCACCCAATGCTTTTTAATAATGCGGAAAACAAAAATGACACGGTCCGACTGGGCGACAACAAAAAAATGCATTTTTTCTTATCCGAACGAACTGACGCAGTTTTTTCGATGTTCCCCAACATTGGCATAACTATTATTTTTTGATAATCAAGCCATGTAATGCTTTAATAATGCGAAAACAAAAAATATCACTACCATGATTCGGGCGACAACAAAAAATGCATTTTTTCTTATCCGAATGGAATCCGTATTAGTTTTTTTTCTATGTTCCCCTAATATTACCGTAGGTATTATTTTCTTTGAGAAAATCAAGCAATCTAATGATTTTAATACGTGAAATGAAAAACTTCACTTGTCCGATTCGCGACAACAAAAAATGCATTTTTCTTATCCGAACGAATCAGACGAAGTTTTTTTCGATTGCCTCCCCTAACATTAGCATAACTGTTTCATTTTTTGAGATAATCAAGCCATGTAATGCTTTAATACACGAAAACAAAAACACGGGCGCGATTCGGGCGACAACAAAATGCATTTTTTCTTATCCGGGAATGGAACTGTAGACGAAGTTTTTTTCTATGTTCCCCTAATACAGCATAGGTATTATTTTTTATCGAGAAAATCCCACCCATCGATTTTAATGATTGAAATGAAATCTCTCACGGTCCGATTCGGGCGACAACAAAAATGTATATTTTCTATCCGAATGAAATCCCAGATGAAGTTTTTTTTCACATGTTCCCTGTAACATTAGCATAACTATTATTTTGTTTCGAGATAATCAAGCAAAGTAACGCTTAATAAACTAAACAAAACGCCACGTCCGATTCAAGACAACAACAAAAAATGCATTTTTGTATCCAAACGGAACTGCATTTTTCTGATGTTCGCCTAATATTAGCATATGTATTATTTTTTTCGAGAAAATCAAGCAATCTAATGCTTTTAATACGCGAAAACAAAAAACGTCACGGTCCGATTCTACGACAACAAAAAATGCATTTTTTCTTATCCGAACGAAATCAGACGAAGTTTTTTTTCGATTGCCCCTTAACATTGGCATAACTATTATTTTTTTGAGATAATCAAGCCACGTAATGCTTTAATACGCGAAAAAACAAAAATATCACGGGCGCGATTCGGGCGACAACAAAAATGCATTTTTTTCTTATCCGAATGGAACTGTGACGAGTTTTTTTTCTATGTTCCCCAATATTAGTATTAGGTATTATTTTTTATTGAGAAAATCGCTAATCTAATGATTTTATCATTTGAAATGAAAAGCACGGTCCGATCTTCCGGCGACAACAAAAATGCATTTTTTCATCCGAACGAAATCCGTATATTTAGCTTTTTTTTCTTTTCGATGTTCCCCTAACATTAGCATAACTATTATTTTTTGAGATAATCAAGCCATGTAATGCTTTAATATTAACGAAAACAAAACATCACGTGGCGCGATTCGGCGACAACAAAAATGCATTTTTTTCTTATCCGAATGGAATCCTGATGGTTTTTTTTCTTATGTTCCCCCAATATTAGCATAGGTATTATTTTTTTTATTGAGAAAATCACAATCTAATGATTTTAATATCGTGAAATGAAAAACTTCACGGTCCGATTCGGGCGACAACAAAAATGTATATTTTTCTTATCCGCATCGAACCAGACGGTTTTTTTTCGATGTTCCCCTAACATTAGCATAACTATTATTTTTGTTGAGATAATCAAGCAATGTAATGCGACAAACGGTGAACGCCACGGTCCGATTCGGGCGACAACAAAAATGCATTTTTCGGGATCCGAACGAACCCGCATTTAGTTTTTTTCGATGTCTCTAATATTAGCATAGGTATTATTTTTTTGAGAAAATCAAGCAATCTAATGCTTTAATACGTGAAAACAAAACATCACGGTCCGGATTCGGGCGACAACAAAAATGCATTTTTCTTATCCGAACTTAAATCAGACGTAGTTTTTTCGATGCTCCCCTAACATTAGCATAACTATTATTTTTTTGAGATAATCGCCAAGTAGTTTTAATACGCTGAAAACAAAAACGCCACTTGGCCGATCTCGGCGACAACAAAAATGCATTTTTTCTTATCCGAATTAACCAGACGAAGTTTTTTTCGATGTTCCCTAATATTAGCCTAGGTATTATTTAGTATTTATCGAGAAAATCAAGCAATCTAATCTCTTTAATACGCCGAAATGAAAACATCACGGTCCGATTCGGGCGACAACAAAAAAATGCATTTTTTCTTATCCGAACTTAAACTGCATTTAGTTTTTCCTCGATGTTCCCTTAACATTAGCATAACTATTATTTTTGTTTGAGATAATCGCTAAATGTAACGCTTTAATAAACGAAAAAAACGCCACGGTCCGATTCGGGCGACAACAAAAAATGCAGCAATACGTAACTGGAACGAAGTACAATTGAT
>JADFUC010001109.1:0-208368 GCA_019722365.1 Lithospermum erythrorhizon | reverse complement strand
TCATTATAAATTGGATAATCGAATTGACTAACTGAGTGGGTTTAATTAAATAAATAGTTGAGATTGAGCTTGTGGTAACTTGTTAGTTACTTATTAGTAATGACTTGTTAGTGATTAATTTGCCAACAAGTTAATTAAGTGTAATCAATCGGCTCATTTGGCTTAGCGAGGTTGAGCTATCGGGTTAATTGGAGAGCCTATATATAGAGTGAGACTTATTGGGTTTTATCGTAACAATTAAAAACCTAACCACAGTTCCATGAAACTTCTGGCGACTTTCCTCCCTGCTCCTTGGGCCGTGAACTCGGGGAGGTGCAAAATTTGAGAAGTTTTGCTTTGATTATTTCCATCCACGTCTCCCGTGTTCTAAACGGACTCAAGTATTGGATTCATCCATTCTTGTGGGCGTGATGGATCAACTAGAGGCGGTGCATTGCCGTATTGTGGTGCTAGTAGATTGGAGTTCAAAGGACACTTTGTGCAAGTTGTTGGTGATTGTATTCTGTTGTGTTGTAAGTACCCTTGTATTCATATTGTATTATATATTGTAGATCTGACATTATAAAAATTATATCTGATCCTGGTATGATTGTTTGAATAAGTTTATTCAAGTTATATCACAGAAATCCCTTGGCGTGAACAAAAGCAACGTACATCTTTGTTTCGTTGGCTTGACAGCGTAGTAGGCCAATGAAGCTTGTTGGACTTGTACTTTACGTTGCCTCGGATCATGCAGCCCAGTTGGTAGGAGTATTGTGCAACAACTTGTCCCATAAAAGTGCTTAATCTTGCCATAATCTTGAGTTTTCAAAGGCATTAAGAGGCGAACCTGTGTTGGTTTCACGGTGCCAATGATTCATTTTCTAAGGCCATGAATAAAATGATAAACAAATTTAACCAAAAAAAAAGTACCACTTTAAATAAAGGACCCGACTCATAGAATACGAATTGTGTATCGTTGAGTGGTAATTTTAACCTTCTTGACTACATCGCTTCATAAAATAAAGGCTATGATATTTTCTATTTTTCATATTCCTATATGTACATTACGATGAGCTCCGACAAACATAGATCTTGGAATTCTAGAGGCGGAAGTAGCGATTTCCCTAAGAGGCCATGTTTGGGCGAATTATGTTCCACACTTTTATTCTCTTTGCCGTCCCACAGCTTTCATTTTACTCATTTGCATACAGATTATGAAATGAGAGAAAACTCCTCCCGTATGAAGCTTGGTTTTTGACCCAGTGGCCTTGAACTGATCCCCCGTTGAATATTGCCATTTGAAATGCAGGCCAAAAAGAAGCTGTTTGGATAAAGCCTCAGGCGTTTACAAAGAATAGCAGTTTAGGAAGTGGTACATATCTCGAAAGCGTATTAGAGCCTCGTGTTTTTTATCTTTGCTCAAAGTCCTCCAAGGCCCAATGTATTATTACTAGAGATCCCCGAGCCCCGCTGATTAGTTAGCTAGTCACCGAGTGTATTTTCTTATAGATTTGTATAGGAATAAAGGAAGCAATGTAGCATAGAGTGGGTATAGCTTGTAAAACTTCTATAATAAAAACCTCTTTTCGGCTTTGAAAGAGTGATGCAGGGTTTCGATCAACTATCTGACGTAGGCTCTCTACAAAGAGAGGTAGAAAATGGGATTTTAGATCATGTGTTAGTTGGGAGACTGGAGCTTTCATGAGAAGGCGCTAAGCGTCCTCATAATGTTTGTGATGTGCATCTCGCTTTGTTGAACATTAGGGCTAAAGACCATCCAAAAACTTTGGACAACCTTTTTGTCTAGACAGCTCCTCGCATGTGTGCTAAGATATCAGCAAAACACAAAGCTTCCTCATCGTAGCTTCCCCATTAGGAGGAGTATCGTCCATGAATGACAAATGTGTTAGGGATTGTCAAATTCGACTTAATACCTTTAATCGGCGTTTAGTCCGAGCATCCATGATTAACTTACTGATAAAATACCAGTACATATTATAAAATATGGAATAACGGATCTGCTTATACAAGAAATACTACTCCCGGTTTGATATATCTCTGAAAAATGGCATTTTTTGTTCTGATTTTTGTTTCATTCGCGATATTGTAACAAGTAGGGACTTTTGCTCGCTTTTTGTGAGATATGAAAGTTAACCCAATTATTCTGATATTTGGGGATGTAACAAAAAGAAAAGACGAAAATATTTTGTTACTTTTGTTTTTTGTTAATAGCGACTAATAGTTATTTGTTATGATTATTATATAATAGTAACAAAAGGTGTTCTAAGCATTACGCCTATTGAATTGCTTAACAAATACTCTCTCCATCCCCGATTATAATACTTTCAATTATTTTAGTGTCGTTGTCCTTTGAGTATTCAATTTCGATCCTCAATTATTTTTCTATTTTTAAATTCCCCAACAAATGTAACATTGATAATAAATTGAATTTGTCAGTTAAAAATATTTTTTTATAATATACTAGTTTTTGACATGAAAAAATCACAATCATCACAATATGGTGTATTGAAATGAGAAATAACAGTTAAAGAAATATAATTAAAATTTGAAACTGAATTTCAAATTTGGAAAGTAATCAAATATTTTCTCAATCTTTTTTCCTTTTGCTAAATTAAATATTTTCATAGTCATGTTATAATAGAATATTAAATTTGAGCTATTAACTGAACATTTATTACTAGTAGTAATTCTAGCTAAGCCCAACTCCATGAATCCTTTTTCTCCCCCAACAATTTTCCTCCCTCCCAAATTGACAAGCAACGGCGGGGATCCCAGGAAATTCTCGAGATGTAAAATTGAAAGCAAGCTTCAAATAAAGCTAATTTAAATTCGACGCTTCCTTAATTCTTGTAAAAATTAGCGGGGAGGATTTAAGCTCGTGGTGAAGCGTGAGTGACTTAAAATGAAATGGATAGGGTATGGACTGGAAGTTGATGGAAGATAAGGAATTGTAACTTTCGTGTGTTTGTCCGTGTTTATGAAATGAAATAACTACTAGGTCTTTTATGTTTAGCTATCTTGAATTCCCCATAGCAGTTTAGCTTTGTACTTAAAGTGAGCAACAAGTATTTGTTCTTTTTGGGTATTCTATTTTATTATTGTTAACATGTTTTATATAAATGATTAGCTTTTTGTGGCCATTTAAGGTCTTAGCTTAGAATAATGTGTTATGATGTAAGTTGCATGCTTTAAGGGTGAAAGAAAGTCTTTTCACATATTTTACATAAGAGGAAATGTTTTTGCCTCGTCTCATGGAGTTGCGTGTTTGGAAAACCTCACATCTGCATTCGGAGTAGTGATTTATAACCTCATCCATTACTCGTTTTTTTAGCAAACGACATAATCATTATTTCTTCTTCCATCATAATGTTAGTAGTTTATATCATATCATAGTTTATGAATTTGCAGTGATCCAATAATAAATGTTTATTTATTAGAGTTGATGTAAGTTAAAATGATTAATTGTTGTATTTTATTGTTGATTGTTATGGATAGATTTATAATTGTACTATAAAATTGAAAGAAATTTTTACGTATGTGAGTATGTAATATATTTTTTTAAGTGAAATTTAATTGAGTTATTTAATATTTGTCCATTTACATTTTTGTAATAATTAAATATTGCTGAAAAAATATATTATAATAAAAATAAATAAATAATTTGTTTTCACTTTTATATAAAATAGCACATTGCAGCTTTATTATGGGTAACAATTACGTTTTTATTGCGTAAATACAAGATTGTAAAAAATGTCTTTATTATCGCGTAGTGAAAAAGCATGTAAAAGCTTTTGTTAAGTTACCGGCGTAACAAACACTTTTCAGGTACATTTTTATGCAGCTGAGAAAAAGCATAAAAAATATGCTTTTTGTTATGTTTTTTGGCTTTTGTTATGATTTATTGGTGCTTTAACAAAAAGTCTTTTTTCTTTTGTAGTCGTCTCACACGTAGTTCATGATGATACTCACCCATTTATCAAATCCCAACTTTAGAATCATGAAACAAGCAGCGGCTCCATCCGTTAAATTGTCATTTAACATGTTGAGTTTGATAGACATGTACCCACGTGCGTCCACACCTCTGTTTTTATGTAATGGTGTGCTTCAAATGCAAGTAAAAACATTATTAGTATTGAGCCTCTGCGGTACAAAGGCGCTCTGTAGTATTCGATAATCCACGGTAGAACACACTTTAAACGAGTCGCTAAAACTTTGACAATAATTTTTTAGCGGGAACATTACAAGGCTATCGGCTGAAGGTATGTCATATTAAATGGAACGGCCATTTTCGGAATAAGGGAAATCAATGTAAAATTAAATTTACCAAAGAATTCTCTTTCGATTCACTCACCTGAGTACCATTTTTTTGCATATATCAACCCCACAGAATGCTTAGTTATGCTGGAAAAATAAAGGCTGACATTCCATCGGACTTGGTGATGTTGTTCTATGCATAAGAGAACACACTCCTTTGGCATCTATTCTATAAAAAAAGCTACCTCTATGGGCCAATCTCAACCATCGAAGTTGTTGAATCCCATAATTGGTATTAAGCCACCATTTTGGGACTCAAAAACAATTTCTAGTAGAAAAGTTCGTCCATATGGTGTATGAGATTCTAATATCATGCTGCCATTCATATATGTTCATCTTGCAAATCCGTGATAAAGTGTATGCTTTCCCTTCAGGAAACTGACAGAGCCTGAAAGTTTACCGTGTTCCTGTCCCCATAATATGCCCTTCCGCTTTGGCTTGTTGAGCCCAGTAAATATCATTCGCCTCCTGAATTTTATCAATCTCCAAGATCAACCCAATAGCTTGAACCTTAGATTGTGTCGTGATTGTACCCTGCTGAACACAATCTAGTTCTGCTTGTTTTTCTCAGCTATCTTGATTTGTACATTCCTAAGCTCCATCCTCTTCCCACTTTGAAGTATTGGGCCCAAATGGCTTTGACGGATGCTTTCAAAAACCTGTGTGCCTGGATCTCTTTTCGTGATACTATGCCATGCTTCCTAAACTTAACCGCCTTGTTTTCCTCATATAAGCACCAACTTCGGTTCGAACGTGAATCTGGCTTTCGGTTTTAGATACCCTCGATTATGTGTACCAAGGCACAGTAACAAAGGAGATGGTTCAAATGATAGGAGGTAGTAACATGGTGTAGCTTAGCTTCAGGGAAATGTCCTCCCCACTCTTTGCTAGCCAACACTCTGTCTAGCTTGGCTCTGGTAAGAGAATGGTGAAATGAAATTCTTACTCCAGGTATACGGGTATCTTGCATCCCAAATCAAATATCCACAATCCTTGACTACTTGGTTGAAAAAGATTCATTTTCCAAGCTGGTCTAGGCCTTCTTTGGAAACCTGTTCACTAGAAAGCAACACCTCGTTGAAATCTCCCATGCACCGTTGGCAACTGAAATAAGCTATCAACATGTCTTAATGGCTTCCAGGAGAGGTTCCATTTAGATGCCTCACATGCGTAAGGTAATCCCTCATTGATGAACACGTGGTGTCATAACCATATACTGCAGTTGGACAAGCCTGCTTGAACAAACGAGAGATAAACAAAATCGACTTATTGCTCATTTCTTCTGTAAACGCATCACATGATTCATGACACGCGAGGAAAGCGCTAATATCCCTACACGCCCAATAAGGACATGTTCGACTCATATTGATGGAGCATCCGACAGATGCACAGTTTAACCCCGATCCATCTTGTGGTACAACTCCCATTGGAAGGTTGTACCGGGCTATGGTGATATCATAGGAGTCCGAACTGCCAGTGCCACCTATTTCAATCCCCATTGAAAGCGTATGCGGTTTTGAGTAAAGAATTGGCTACAAGTCACATGCCTGCCAGCTCAACTATTCAGCTAGAGAGGCAACATTACAGCACAACTGATCATCAAATATTATGGGATGAGTTGAAGGTGCTTGAACCATTGCCTGAGTGTAACTGTATTGTTGGTTGTTCGTGTACTGATGTGATAGATGTTGTTAATAAGGAAGGGAGGCACAAACTTATGCAGTTTTTGCTTGGACTGAACAGTAGTTTGGATGGGATTAAGGATCAAATATTGATTATGGATCCTTGGCCATCTATCAATAGAGCCTATGCTATTGTTTTACAGGCTGAGTGGAAAGCTCAGTTAAGTGGTAATTTTTTGGATCAAGCTGCAATTCTATTATGTTAGCTAAAGGTGATGTTGAGAACAAAAGGTTTCCTGAGAGGTTTGATAGGTTCAGAAAGAGAGAACCTATGAGGTGTGATCATTGCAATTTGAGAGGTCATACTAACGATAAGTGTTTCAAGCTTCTAGGTTATCCGGAATGGTGGGATAATAACAAAGCTTCCTAGCCAAGAGCTTATGGGCCAAAGGCAGGGGCATATATGGCCGAGACACCTCTGGATGATTGTGATTTTCAGGCGGCTTCTGTTAAGCAAGAGATGAATCTTGAGAGTATTATGAATACTTTGGCACAAATGCAGAAAGATATTGGAAAAATTATGCAGAATCCAAATAATAGTGGCAGTGGAGTTGAGAGAATCGATTTAGCTCATTTTGAAGATTTTGCAGGTATGAGTACTCATTCTAACCTGTTTTTAAATCCTATCGATACAATGGGAACTTGGATCATTGATACTGGAGCCACTAATCACATGTGTTGTAGTACTTCTTTGTTCCAAAGCATCACTAATATTTCTAAATCAACTCCTATATGTCTACCTGATGGTTCTTTGAAGTATGTTAAGAGCACATGAACTATCAATCTGTATAGCAAACTAATACTTGACAATTGCTTATTTGTTCCTGAGTTCAGATATAATCTCCTATCTGTTAGCAAGTGTTCGTTTCATTCCAGCCTGCTATTCATTTTCCTTGATGATCATTGCATATTACAGGACCAATAATCTAAAGACATTGTTGGAATTGGAAAGCAATGCAAGGGCCTCTACATACTTGATCATCAGTCTTTCCTTCCTAGTTTCATTCAGGGATTTCAATCTGATAGCTTTGTTGTAAATAAATTTGTTGTAAATAGTGCATCTTATGTTTTCTCTGCTATAAAGCCTGAGGTGTGGCACTCAAGGCTAGGACATAGTCCTTTTGATGTAATCATGCACTTTGATGCTCTTAAAAACATTCAACCTTGTAAAAGTTCAGTTTGTGAAATTTGTCCTTTGAGCAAGCAACAGAGGATTTCTTTCCCTATTAGTTCTATTAAAATTGCCAATTGTTTTGAGCTGCTTCACATAGATATCTGGGGACCATATAGGTATGAAACAATAACAAGAACTAAGTATTTTTTTACTAATGTTGATGATTTCTCAAGATCCACTTGGACCTTTTTAATGGCTAATAAAACTCAAGTACTGCCTTTTTTGAAACAGTTTTATTTAATGGTTCAAACTCAGTTTAGTGCCAAGATTAAAATGATTAGGTCAGATAATGGCTCGGAGTTTCTCAGCAGAGATTCTCAAAGTTTTTTGCAATCCCTTGGCATAATTCATCAAACCAGTTGCTCCTATTCGCCTCAACAAAATGGCATAGTTGAGAGAAAACATAAACATTTGCTTCAAATAGCGAGCTTTTCTTTTTCAGTCATCTTTGCCAAAATGTTTTTGGGGAGAAGCCATTTTAACTGCGACTTATGTCATAAATAGACTGCCTTCTATCATTTTAGATTGGCAGTCTCCTTTTGAAAACTTATTTGGAAAGGTTCCCGATATTAATCAACTTAAAGTCTTTGGATGTGTATGTTTTGCTACTATTTGTTCTTCTAACTCTGACAAGTTTTCTGCTAGAGCTTATAAATCCATATTCCTTGGTTATTCTTCCACACAAAAGGGATATAAGTTGTATAATATGCATACTCATAAGTTGTTTGTCTCTAGGAATGTTATTTTCCATGAGACAATCTTTCCCTTCGGCAAAACTCCTACTCAGGATCCTGTTAATGATATTCCTGAACCTATTATTACTGATGACACTCCTGAAGTGCATTTTCCTGATCAACATGTCGATTCCCTTTCCAATCCTGTTAGTCCTATTCCTGTTATAGTTCAGGCTGTTACTCAAAATATTGTGCCTGTTAGACAAAGCACCAGATATATAGTTAAGCCTACTTGGTTGAATGATTTTGTGTCTCATGTACAACTGCCACATAAACTCCTTTACCTCTCCTCATATTCCTGCTACTTTTCCTTTTCAAACTTGTCCCATGTTATCTGCAACACAAACTGATTTTTTTGGCTAATGTATCCTTGAAACAAGAACCACATTCATATCATCAGGCCAAGAATTCAGGTGAGTGGGTTCATCCTATGCAAAATGAGCTTGATGCTCTCAATAACAATGACACTTGGGAGCTTGTTGAATTACCACAAGGCAAGAGGGCTATTGGTAGCAGGTCGGTATATAAAATCAAGAGGAAGACAGATGGCAGTGTGGATAGATATAAAGCTAGGTTGGTAGCGAAGGGTTATACTCCAATTGAAAGGAAGGATTATAGCGATAGCTTTTCTCCAGTAGCTAAATCTGTTACTGTCAGGTTATTTGCTTGCTATAGCTGCCTCCAAAGGCTGGTTTATACATCAATTGGATGTAAATAATGCCTTCTTCCATGGGCATTTGAATGAAACAGTTTACATGCTACCTCCACCTGGTTTTCTTCCTGCGAATTCTAAACTAGTGTGTAAGCTTAAAAATCTATATATGGTTTGAAGCAGGCCTCCAGACAATGGAATGTTACCTTCACTGAAAGTCTCAAATCCTTTGGCTTCACTCAGTCAGCTCATGACCATTGTCTATTTTTCAAACAAACAGATGAACAATTTATTTCTTTGCTGGTTTATGCAGATGATGATGTTCTTTTGGTTGGTGATTCTTTGTCAGAAATTGAAGCTGTCAAGGATTTCTTACATTAGGCTTTCACTATTAAAGACCTTGGAGTAGCTAATTACTTTCTTGGGATAGAGCTGTTTCACACTGACTCTGGACTTTATATGAATCAAAGAAAGTATATCCTTGATATTTTAACTGAGGTTGGGTGTAAGCCTGCTGCTTCACCTATGCTTACTATTGTGACATTAGCTGATGACACTAGTGCTTTGTTGCCTGATCCAAATCAGTTCAGAAGACTTATAGGCCGGCTGCTATATTTGTCTTTTACGAGGCCCGACATTACTTATGCTATACAACGGTTAAGTCAATATGTCAACACTCCTGGAGATGTTCATTACAAAGCTGCTCTACATGTTGTCAAATATCTTAAGGGCACTCCTTCTCAAGGTTTATTCTATGCTAGAGGTTCACTGCAGGTGGTTGGCTATAGCGATGCTGATTGGGGAGCTTGTCAGATTAGCAGGAAGTCTCTAACAGGCTATTGTATTTTCTTTGGCTCTTCTATCATATCTTGGAAGACAAATAAGCAGATTACTGTCTCCAAGAGCTCAGATGAGGCAAAGTATAGAGCTCTAGCTTCCACTGTTTGTGAATTGCAGTGGACTTCTTATTTGTTAAGGGATTTTCAAGTGCAGATTCCTTTTCCTATTCCTCTCTATTGTGATAATCAAGCTGCCCTCCATATCACATCCAATCATGTGTTTCATGAAAGGACTAAACTCTTGATATTGACTGTCACATAGTTAGGAATCAGTTTTTGAATGGTTTTATTTCTCCTACACACTGCAAATCTGTTTACTAAAGCATTACCTATTGCTCAGTTTGTGTTTTTGGTGTCCAAGTTGGGCTTGAAGGATTTCTTCCAGCTCCAACTTGAGGGGGGATGAAAGTGTATGCGGTTTTGAGTAAAGAATTTGCTACAACTCACAGGCCTGCCAGCTCAACTATTCAGCTAGAGAGGCAACATTACAGCACAACTGATCATCAAACAATAAAGTATGAAGCAGCTAGTTCAGTTAGAGATAGATGCCATGTGTATAAAGTTTGTTACAGTTCAACACTGTAAACATTACTTCTTCAATACCAACCAATTCACATTTGTGAAATATAAGAATTCTCAATCTTTTTTTTCCTTCTCTTCTTTCACAGTTCTTCTTATTGATTTAGCTTATAATCATCTTTCAAAATTATAAGAAAGAGATGGGAAAATTTGTCAGTGACTAGTTTAGTACCTGGAATGAATAAAATTGAGAACGTCAGAAGCAGAAGCAATGACAAAAAATGAACAATTGAAAGCATATTCTCATAAAGATGTGGTGAAAGGACCCAAGTATAACTGGTATGATTTAAACCGTTTCTTCATCAAATCTTCGTCAACTGAATATTTCTTCTGCTAATGAAATACTCGGGTATATTATAATATTAAAGCCACCCTAAAGTTTGCATTAGCGTCCTAAAGTTGGGTCAAGGGAATCGGCAGAATTTTACTCCAATGCAATTTTCTAAATCTTCCTACTAACACTTTTTTTATTTTCTATTATTAGCTTTTTTACTAAATTTGACCCATGCAAAGTGTTAAAGATTGCATTGTGGTTATCTGATCTACTGGCTTCCATGATAGTAATATTTGGCCACATCGCCTAATTCAAGATGAACTCATATATATTGGCTTCCATAGCAGATTAGTAGTACCATTTGTTGTAGTTGAAGCCAATTTTGGCTGTGAAGTCAGTGACTTCGGGAGGAGGTCCCTATGTCCCGACTCGATCCCGAATTCCTATTTTGAGTCAGTGGTTTTTCAGGGATCGGGCCGTGGAGCACAAGTCCCGACCTCGGTCCCGACGCAAGACACGAAAGACCTATTTTGGCGCTGTTAATAACTTGAGTTCGATAAAAGCTTCAAATTGATAGCTTTGTTTAAATTTATAAATATGTGATGTTTCTACGAGTTTATTCATCACAAATACATGTAATGGTAATATTCATCCTGTAATAATATTATTTCTTTAATATTATCAAGAACTTAGAGAGTTTTAACTTTGCTCGAGCAAAGATTGCTTGGAAATTTTCGTGATAAAGAAAATACTCAAGCGATAGATTATAGCTGGTAATAGAACGATCTTCCTCGATTTATTAAAGCGATCTCTTACTAAGGAAGAATGGTGACGCACCTTCACATCAGGGAGCAATATAAAAATTCTTGTGTCCGGGTTTATTTTGCATTTCTAAATTTCTGTCGCCTATTGATCGCTAAAACTCCTGGATTTGATTTGCAGCCTTAAATCCTAACACCCAGACGTAGCCTCTATCGTAATGCATGGTAGCTAAGTTAATCAATTGCTGAAGTGAAAGAATTGCGACATCGGTCAGAAGAAATTCGATGGAATCGATTTTCCACATCGAAGATATGTACGGATTATCCGACGTACCTAACAAACCACTAAACTTGAGAAGACGGATGAGGATGCATTAATGGAATTAGACAAAGGTGTCTTGGGCGTGATCGTATCTTTGTTTGTCGAGAAACGTTGTTGCCAATATTACTAAGGAAACTACCACAAGGGGGTTGATGAAGGCTTTGTGTAACTTGTATAAGAAAACTACTGCAAACAATAAGGCATTTCTATTTAAAAAATCAAGCTTTACCTTTAAGATGTGATAACACACTCCATAGCTGGGACACTTTAATGATTTTAATAGCAATGGCTAATTAACCGTCGACGGTAGATGTTACGTTGATGACAGATGCAAGGTCTCGATTGTTGGCTTCAAGTAATTCGAAAGTCGGGGAGCCAACGAGGCGGGCGGTTAGTACTCAGAGGTACTAACAAGGTTGAACTTAATAAGTGGTTGTGTGAGCCGTGACTTCTCCTCGAGGAGGCACGTAAGTTCTATGTGAGTGAAGATGCTAAGGGTTCCATTAAGTGTAGGAAGAGGAAGAACGGGAACAGAGGTTTTGGAAACAAATGAGGTCAAATATATAGAAAGAGGTAATTTTGATCTTTGTGTGGGCCGGAGTCGCGGCAAGACGGGTCTACATGAAGAGGCAATCGCAAAGCCAACGGTGATGCCTATGTTGCGCTGAAGCGATTATTTTGATGCGCTGGTTCTATCCTCAGGAACGCCTCGTTGATTCCTCGGATAGTAGATTCTCGGAGCATCTTTCATACTACGCATGATGTGATGTAATGATGAATATACTGGGAATTATGGGACTATTCATTTGATGATGGTGAAGAGTTGGATTTAGTAGGATAAGAGATGTGAATCAGGTCACAAATGGTTTTTTTTGAACCGACAGTTGTAGCGGTATGTTCAAATTGGGAAGAGTTTAATTTCGCGAAATAACCGGATGGCGATGGTTATCGAACTACTTTCAAAGACGCAACCGAAAGGTTGTTCGGGAGGAATGGTAATAGCAAATGGCGTAAGCCGCGTACTCTATACTTGGCTGACGGTTCTCGAAGAGGTCAAGAGAGGATTTGGGTGCGTAGAAAGGGAGGGTGAGATTCTATTTACGGGAGTTTTATATGGAAAATAGAAAGGATTGTTGTTGGTGAAATTCTCGCTCGATATGCCGAGGTTCTCGAGATTCGAGGAGCCGTGCAAATCAAGATGCATTGAAGGTCGAAGATACCCTAATTGGCGAATGTAATACTGGCTTGGTGATGAGTTCGAGGTCAAGGAACTCAAAGGATGCAACCGGTTTTGTGTTGCATAAATCATCCGAGTTAGCGAGCCGTGTTTCAAAGTCAGCGTGAGAGGTATTCCCAACCCGATTATTTGCTAATCGTTGGCGTGTTCGACCAAACACCGAGGGTCAATGAATGAGATCAAAGGAAGTCGCTGACGTGGAAACGAAAACAAAAGAGAGAAATTCATTGATGATCAATCAAGCTTGAGATTTTCCAACGAGCCGGGTCATGATCATGAAGACTAAGAAGCGCAAAGCGCGTAACATGACGATTAATCAATGAGGGTAAAGTCCAACGGGTGTATGTAATGGCTATTCTCGATTCTCTTCGTAGTCAAGTCATGTCATTCAGGATGTTATGGGATTGAGAGTGAATGTATTGAAGTTGACATCAGCTTCAAGGGAAGTTCGTGGATGATGAACTCGGGAGGACCACTGCAGATGGTGCTTGATATGGTTATTTGAAATATGTCTCGTCAGGTAGATCACAGAAGTTGAAGCTTCAATTTTGGCTAGAAGTCAATGACTTCGGGAGGAGGCTCTGGGACCTCCTATGTCCCGACTCGTCAATGCACTGGGACATTTTGTCAAGGGCTTTCGGATCGTCGTAGTGGAGCACAAGTTCCGACTGGTCCCGACGCTGATGTATCTAAATACTTATTTTGAGGCGTTTTTGACACAACTTGAGCCCGGGCGGAAAAGCCTAGCTTTGGTAGGTTTGTTTAACCTATAAATATAAGATGTTTTTATGATTTTTATTCATCACACAAATACATAGAATAGAGAATATTCATCCTGTAATAATACAGTCTTTAATATTATCAAGAACATAGTTTTTGTTCTTGAAGAACTTAGAGTTTATCTTTGTTCTCAGGCGCTTTGTTGTTGAGGATTTTCTGATAAGAAAATATTGAACCGAGCAGATTATACTAATGATAGGGTTTCAGAATCCATCTTCCTCGGGTTTATTAATGATTCTACAACAAAGAATACGACGCATCTTCTATATCGAGTAACTCAGAGTAAAATTCTTGTGTCTACTTATTTCTCGCATTTAAATTGTTGTTCTTATTGATTGCTTGAAACTCCGGAAGAAATTTAGGGGTCTTAAATTCTAACACCATTTGACCACATTGTATCATTTAAGATAAACTCATATGTGCATAGGTTAATTACTAAAATCATCACTCAAGTTTGGACGCATATACCATTTCAATCACTCAACTTTAAAGTGTCTCCATTCTTCTTCCTTACCAATCCCCACACACCACCGACCCTGACCACCATAATCACCACCACCACCATTGAAACCAATGCTGCCATCTCCGCCTCTCAGCCACCACTGAACAAATCACAAAAAATCAAATTGAATTAAATGATCCAAAACGAAGACCAAAAAAACCCCATGATTTAGTTTGAATCTTTTCCCCCTCTTTCAATATTTTATTTAATCTTTGATAGACCGAAACAATGATTATCAATTCCAATGAGCATCTCCATATATATATAAACAGACAGAAACAAGAGATCGTCCCATACAACTCTTCAACTGGCAACTTGATTGAATACGAATACCATGAAGTGTAAACCTAAATTCCAAGGAGTTAATAAAGTATTCTAGATATGTCATTTATCATAACAACGATACGATTATTGTATTAATTGGTCTGCATAACAATATATCCACGTATCACATATGTAATAATAATTGATGTCCCAAATTTGAGTAAATGGCTAATAAGATTCATCATGTAATAAAATCCAAAGTAGTAAAGTATCCTATCTAGGAAGTAACTCAGAAATTGATACTCCATTTTCAGACACTATCACAGGGTCTGGCAGATTTGACACAGGCATCATTCGGCCCTGGACAAAGAATGCAGGTTGATGGGCTACTGGTAAAGTCATTGAACTACTATTGAGCATGATAACCACTGATGCCATTGTAGGCCTCTCATTAAGATCTTCCTGAACGCAGAGTAGGCCAATATGTATACATCGCGTTACTTCTTTTTTATCAAATGAATCTGCCAAAGCAGGATCCACCAGGTCCAAAGGTTTTCCATCTTTCCAAAGCTTCCAGGCCTGCAACAGTTATCCGATGAAGTTCGTGTTTTCGTAACTTTTTAAGTGAAGAATAGTTTTTCTTATCCAATGAGGTACGAGAATAATGAGCCACTATGGATTCAGTTTAAGGTGAAACAAAAAGTCTGGTATTCACTTACATGACTAAGAAGGTTATCTGAGCTTTGGTAGAAGCTATTGTTCGTCTTTCCACTTATAATCTCTAACACCAGAACTCCAAAACTGAACACATCAGACTTAATTGAGAAGTGACCATGCTGAATGTACTCTGGTGACATGTAACCACTGCAATGCAACCGATGATGGGGAGTTATTTTTTTACTAATACACATTTAACATACAAGAAAGCGATGCTTAAGGTACATTTATGTTTTAGGATGTCAATATTGTCATATAATATTTTCCAACAAAATTCAGAAACTTACTGAGTACCAACTACTCGACTGGTATTTCCTTGAGATTCTTCAAGACCCACAATTCTTGCCAACCCAAAGTCAGATATCTTAGCATTCATATCCTTGTCTAACAAGACATTACTCGCTTTGATGTCACGATGAATAATACGAAGGCGTGAATCTTCATGAAGGTAGAGAATTCCTCTTCCTACTCCACCAATAATCTTGTATCGTCTTGACCAGTCCAATGCTTCTTGCTTGATATGATCTTCAAAATAGAATTTAAAAGAACAGATCTATTATGGGTACAGATCTCACCATTAAAAATGATAGTTGTCGGGTAGACTTTATATATACTCCTATAAATATAACCCTGCTCAATGTGTATCTTAGAATGTTCAAGGAAGTGTTAGTTGAGAATTTGAGATAGATCGCCTTTAAATGAGGTAAGACAAATATTCTAATGAGAACAACAATATGAGAATTTAGGATGTAATGGCACATACCAAAGAGTGTGCAGTCGAGGCTTCCATTAGGTACATATTCAAATATCAGTATCTTTTCTTCCTTTGCCAAGCAATACCCCAGAAGCTTCACTAGATTTCTGTGTTGAAGCTTGGCGACGAGTAAAACCTCATTCTTGAAATCTTGTTCACCTTGCCCTGAGCTCTTGGATAGCCTTTTGACTGCTACTTGCTGGCCATTACTAAGAGTACCCTAAACTTGTATGGGTGAAAATACATAAATGATAAAAATCTAAATATTGGGCAAGGAAAAACACAATTGATCATATCAAATTGAAGGACCCACCTTGAACACTTCACCAAATCCACCTTCACCAATTTTATTTTCAGGAGAAAAGTTGTTTGTGGCAGCTTTGATAATACTCAAGTCATATTGGAGAGATTCTGCTTCTGAGATTTCATTTTCATGGACATCACCTATTTATGTTGCTCAAGAGAAAAATCATTAACAAAAGAAATTGAGGAAGTAAATGAGTAAAATGATATTCTAATTTTGAACCTGTCGCCTCTATGGTAATAGTGTGCTTATTTCCCTTTCTTCTCAGGAAACAATAGATCACTATAAGAAAAATGATGGCAAAACTAATCATAACAACCGCAACTATCGCTCCAGGTGGAAGTCCTCCATTTCCTGCAAGAAAATAGCATGTTTCTAAGGAGAGATTTCGGGTTCGTCATCTTTCTTTTTTCCTCTTTTATTTGTCACAGATAACAGAAGATGAATAGCATTTTGAGATAGATTAAAAGAAAAAACTAGAAAATGTCAATCAGTAGCATTGAAGTGTTATATATACATGTGTGAGCCTAAATTTCTCAACGAGACTTATGATAGATTGGTAGTGTATACATTTTCTGGCCGGCCAATATTATGATATACTTGCATCTATACCTTTGTAAATCAACAGTATCATACAAAATAGTTCAATAGTACTTGAGAAAAAATATGAAACCAGAAACATTCTATGTACTCCCCTTGCAAATGAACAAAAGAACTTTTTGGATAAGATACTATCATTTGACATAAGAATAATAAATAATTAATTTAACATAGCATTTAATTGAGAGCATATCGTGTGGTCCGAGCGACAAATTAATTCAGTTATAGTCCTTTAAGATAGAAAACACATAAAGACTAAAAAAATTAAGATATGAAACAGAGGGACAAATTAATTCAGTTATACTCCATAAAAATACTAAGATATGAAATCTGAACTCCAGATCTTATACAATGCCCTTACCAGGAGGAGGAGGGGAATAAGGTGGTGGTGCTAGTTTTGGTGTCTGGGGAGGAGTTGGAGATGCTGTACTGTCATAAAATAGATGAACTTGATTAGCTAACGTTGTTTAGTAATAATGTATGAATACCAAAAAGGAGGGAGTATTAATGTATTATGACTACACTCATTATCTGATTTTGCAGAAATTACCCGTCACTAAGAGGACAAAAAGTGATTGCATAATTAACACCAGCAGCACAAGTGTAGGTACTAGAACGATCATCCAAAGCATAACTATAAGCAGTCGGACAAGCCTTCTTGAACACCCCCGAATACAGCGTCGGATTATCGCAAAACTTACGCTGCTTCAATTGCAGACACGCGTTGTTACACGCGACAACATCGCCATCAGAGCTCATCACCTTGAGCTCTGAAGGACACGTATCATTCAAGCTTATGGAGCAGATAATAGTTGTACAATTTGTCCCACCTAGTGGTACAACCGCCATTGGAAGGTTGTACCCATCTACAACAGTGACATCATAGTAATCAACATTGTTAGCTGCATTTATTGCAAACTCCGCCAGGGTGGTAGGAGGGATCGAACCACGGGAGAAGCATTCGAGTTTCCCTGATCCGCAATCACCTGTGATAAAACAAAGATTGTAGAGAATGTGTTCTGGTGTGTTATTCAACATATGAACTAAAGGATGGCTGTAAAAGCAAGCAGCAGGTGTTCAGGGCAAGCACGAATATATTATAGGGTAGACCAAATAAAAAAAAATTAGGTTGAATTATAAATCGGGGTGGGCCAATAATAAAAGTTTACAAAATAAGGATAAAATTAGCATTTTAAAAAGTTCGGGGTGGACCAAGACCTACCTTCGCCCGTGAATATCTCCCCTGCTGGTGCTTAGGAATTTTCTTCCTAAAATATCATGGATAGGAGATGACATGGAACAATCAGAGGCGTAATGGGGACATAATAAGGGGTGGAGGATCCGGGACCCTACAAGGAATACTTCTATCAAGTATAATAGGAACCAAAGAATATCCCATAATAATAACCTGTAATGCAAGAGAATTGGCTGGTGGAGTTTTCAGAACAATTGGTCCTTCCCCAGAAACGACCAGTCCAGCCAAATGGAACTGAAATCAATTTGGATTCACCCTTTTGCAGAATAAATCCTGTTGTGGCTATCTTAACTTGGGTATTAGACATTATTCCAGGCCAAATCGTGTAATTGCAGTTGTTCATCACTGTAAAATTCGACATTGAATGTATCCCTGTACCATAATTCAAGAAAGTCCAATATTATGATAATACTTCGACAGATAGTTCAATATTATGAATGATCACATTTATATTCTGAAGAATAAAACTTGTTAATGTTTTAGTTAAGCAATTAATAGGAATTCACTTCATATAGTTGCAGAATTTTAAGGAATATAAAACTTCTAGTAGTTGAGTAGTTGAGTACCTGGTATGACTAAAATGGAAGATGACAAAAGCTGAAGCAATGGAAGAAACTGAGCCATCGAAAGCATATTCTAGAGATTGTAACTTTTGAGTCTTCCAATTCTAAAACCAATAAGAATTCACTGAACCATTGCAGAATTATGAGAAAAAGATAGAGTTTTAAAATTATCATATTTCGACTTTTAATAATTAAACTTGACGCAGTATATTTTTATTTATATTTATAATATTTGGCGAAAATATATCAATAAAAATACATTTCCAATTTCTTTCATCGATATATTTTTCAGCAAAATATTATACAACACAACCAAAAATATTTATAATCAAACTTCAACTATTAAAAAGTGAAAAAGTCAAAATGTGATAATCTTTTGCGGCGAGACTTTTGCGGTTGACTAGTTGGGTACTTGATGTGAATAAAATAGAGAATAACAAAACAAACTCGGGTAGTTAAATCGATAATACCGAAATAAGGACCGCAATGCGATAAATTCGATTTATCACAATATTTTTTTCTAATAACCGAAAGCTACCTAATGTGGTTTAATTCGACCGATACTTTATTTTAGCCTATTTTCACTTCGGAATTTATTCAACGTGACACTGACGAAAGTACTAAGTATTATCTTCGGTAAATATAAGGATAAAAGCAGAATCAGTGGAAAAAGAATTGTGTCCTTGAAAGAATAGTCGTACCTGAGTATGTGGTGGTGAAAGGAAGTACAAGAGTGTGATTGGATTACTTTCGTTTGACCAAATGGCTTTAATTCTATTTGTACTTATGCCTTCCTTTTTTTTTAATCCTTTTCTTTTCTTTTCTTTTTTTTATATTCTATTTTTCAAAAATTACAGAGGAAACACTGAAATATATCGGTCAAAGTATTATCACTACGAAACTATATATTTTCAAGACATGAATAAGATAAAAAGTATAAAAGACACAAAATTTACAAGAGTGAATCTTGTACACTTTTATATTAGAAATAGGATTGACCAACCACTATGTGGGATAAAATTAGCATTAGCTAAAGCTAGTGACAGAAATTGTTGAAAAATTTCAGATACAAAAATTATGAATATTTGGGTGAATTTATAAGATTGAATTACTTAACTCATCACAAATAAATTTTTAGATGAAACCTGATGCAATCTTAACAGCAACATTCGAGATAATTGAATGATCTAGTGGTTAAGCTAACATTCCTTGATACATCACATTTTATTATAGGAGGAAGGGGTGAGAATTATTGTAATCTTAACAAAAAAAATCAATGTTCGAGTACCATGGGTTGGACAAGTCAACTACAGAGTATTTGAATACCTATGCTTCCACGAATTCTGAGAAGATCAGGAAAATAGCCCTATTTGACCAAGTTTTTAATTTTTAGCACCCAATTTAAATCCTTTACCTAAATAGCACCCTTCAACTATCAATTGTCTAAAATACCCTCATTAAAATTTCAAAGACCTTAATGCGGGGACTATGTATCCGTACTCTTGGCCACGATTACTAAAATATCGATTTACCATCTAACATGATTAAATATTTTTATATACTACGCAGACAAGCCAAGGAGAACTTTAGAGTGATAAACTTATTTAGCAAGTATAAGACCATTTATTATCGGAGAAGCTCATAATCTTCGTTAACCAATAATGCCAAATCTGATTCCAAAAGAAGAGGTCAAGAGGATTCAAGAGTATTAAAGATGCAAAGCTCTTAGAAAGGTAAAAGTTAAAGTCTCTTGGAAAATCATATTGAAGCTCTTATACGAGAGATATTTTCAAATCGTTTTATGACAAAAAGATGTTAAGCGTTTCAAAGTTTTTAAGATGTTTTGGTAAAAGAAAATATTTTCAAAATCTTAATGTTTATAAAACTTTGTTTTGAATTCATTTTATTAAAGGGTTCAAAAGAAGCTCCGACACATTTTGAATCATTAAAAATCGTAGCTAACACGAAGAAAAAAAATAAGTTTTCAAGTTGGGTTGTTGGGTTTTGGACATGTAAGGTCCGATTGGACCGATTTTGGGTCAAATGATCAGCCGATTCGACTTACAAGTCCGATACAACCATCAATGTGAGTCCGAGACAGTCAAGCTTGGGACCGGGCTGAGCTCCAATTTACACTATTTAACCCCACTCAAAGTTCCCATTTTCTTCCTAAGTTTCTCCTACATTTGTTAGACATTTCTAAGACAAATCTTTTATTTTGAACATCAAATCTCCTAGAATAAGCTTTATTTTTATTATCCTATAGACTTTGAGCAAAGAAGAAGATTCGCTGCTTGTCAATTAAGCTTAAGAGAGAGAAACAAATCCTTCAAGTTTATATCTACTCAACAAGGAGATTCAAACAAGCTTCAACTTCATCTACTCATTAAGGAGTTGTATAGAGCTAAAATTGTAAGACTCTTATCTAATCCATTGAAGGATTATCTTTTTCAAGAGTAAAACTTTTCTTTGAGAAAAGGTTAGCACAAGGTTCATGAGTAGCCGGTTTTCTACTTGAAATGTGCTCGATTGCGCTGGTTGATTAGCTTAGATCGCTTAGTCGCTTCTAGTTTGTTGCTAGAAGGTTGTTCAAGCTGTTGATCTTTGAATGCCTGTGGATTTTTCGAGGTCGCTGGTGGGGTTCTCAGTGGTCGCTTATAGCGGTGCTTAGCTAAAGCGGCTCCAGCTGGTTAGCTAGACGGTAAATATTGAGTTGGTTGTTTGTACATCACGGGTGGTTGAAATCCGGATAATATATATACGAGGTTATATTTCCAAACTTTCAAGGTTGAAAAGTCGGTGGTCGAAAGCACTCAGGTTTCGGTCAAGTTCAAGTAAACACCATGTCATGTTTGCATTTCTCTATACCTCAACTCTCTTCTTTATTGTTACATATTGTTTTGCTTTATAATTGTGCAAATTGTTTATTTGCTTGATTGAGAGTTATTACCTAACTTAATAGAGAATTGGGCAAATTGACTAAACGTGTTAAGATATTAATTGTTTATCTTCAATAGTTAAAGATTTGCCATAATAATCAAATAAGCATTTATTTATCTATAGCATGATCATATTTGTGTAGGATTATTTGATTGGACTTTGTATATTACGATCACTTACAAATTGCTAAAAGAGGTTAATTGGGATAATTAAATATAATAATTTTATAAATCCAAAAATTGGATATAATTTCGCTATAACCTAATTCACCTCCTCTCTTAGGTTGTCATATAGTCTAACACCCCATCTTTTCTTATTCACCTTCCCCCCACACCACCTCACCTTACCCGACAGCAGCCCCCACCCCACAACAACTTCTTCCTCGCACCTCCCATCCCCTCGTATCCGCTGACCGCCCTTTCCCTATCGATTCGAGACCTCCTCCCTTCCTACTCTACAATTTTATTTTTAATTAAAGGTAGAATTTTGTTTTTAATTGGGAGCCGGGTAGATTTCAATTTTGATGGTTTATCGTGGTAGTATTTTTAGCGTAATCGGGGACGGGTAGATTTCAATTTCATTGGCCAAGGACAGGTAGTATTTTGCGGATGAATCAAAGGTTAAGAAAAAGCCGAGGTTGTGGTTTTAAGGAGTCAAAGTGTCAAGTCAGGCTGCTTTACATGATGAGCCAGGCAATGGCAGTGGGTAGTGTCAGTTGAAGTGTAGCGAACAATTAAAGCAATAAGATGACGGAGGTTGTGAGATTTTTAAACGTAGAGACATTTTAGATAATTAACAAAGTGAAAGGTGTGCTATTTTGGTAAAGAAATAGGCACATAAATTAAAAATTAGTCAAGGGTGCTATTTTGCCAATTTTCTTCATGAATTCTCTTATTAGCTTCCTCAAGTCTTTGCCAACGAACGCCTTAAATGGACTAGTTTTCTTATGCTTAAAAGAATTGGTCACTCCATTCTAAAAAATTGTCTATTTTCTAATTTGGTAAGTTAATTTTTTTTTTATAATTTTGAAGTAAATATATTTTAATACATTATACAATCTTATATAAAATTTTCATAATTTTATAGTATTTTCAAGTTAGATTTCAAATGATTGATCAAGATTTTTTACAATATATTTTAATTTTATATTTATAAAAAAATATTAATAAACTTAGATAATAATATATTGCACAATTATGTTATGTTCAATATTAATAACAAAATATTTAATTAGTAAATTGTGTATTTTTAATTAGGAAATTAGCAAAAACTTCCAATTAAATTGAAATAAATGTAGTTTTATTACAACTTCTTATAAACAAAAGTACAAAACTAACAAGCACTGCTGGAAATAGTACCAAAAATGACGAGCAGGAAATTTGTCATTTAAACACGACGAAATGTGGTTGGGCCCGATTGAAAAAAATACGAAATAAGATAGTTTCGTCGTTTTTCGTCATATGTTACTTTGTGAAGTCCTAAAATTAAAATAAATTAGAAATTAATAAAAATAAATCACTTGGTATATTTTATCATTTTAACATGATCATTCTAAAAGAATAATATTATATGGTCTTCAATATCGTACTTTATCGTTTTGACATGAGAAAATCTCATTTGTATAGTGACATATTGGGTCAGGTATCTGCCTTGGATATTGTTAGACTTGAGGTGTCTCGGATTAAGAACAAGAAGAACATTGTGAACGAATCAAATTGTGATTGTTATTATAGACTCACATATGGAATCCCATGTGGTCATGAGAATGCCTTCACTAAACACTATGTTAGTAGTATAAAAACTTGTAATAACCTCGTTACGTTAAAAAAAAAAAAAAAAAAAAATTTAAATTTTCGGTCGGTAAGGATCTGAGATAAGATAAATAATTCGATGATAATATTATCAGAAATTATTTGAGCCGAATTACATTTATATTTAGTAGTAATAAATTGGGACAATTCGAAGTTGTTAGATCGCTCACTGCTCGATAACTCAATTCGCGGATTTCGGGCACAAACTCATGCGCGGTTTTTCGCCACTCTAAGAGTTGTTATCACATCTTCCATCCTTATCATCAAACACAAAATATCTTCTCCTTCTTCCTAAGCTTACCGTGATCCTCTTTGAGCAAAACAAGAATTTTTTTCTTCCATTTCTTCACTTTATGGCTTATAAACATCCTCAAGTTGATTGTTAAGGTTTCCTAACGCCTTTCCCCTCACGATTTTCAGGTAAGAAAATAGCATTTTGTTGATTTTTTGAGGGTTGAATTTTTACATAATTCAATTTTAAGGATGGATCTTAGTTTTTGGTGGATGCTATGATGTATATGCGATGAATTCATGACTTAGAGGTCGTTGGGAGGATGTTATGGCCGAGTTGACTTTTCTAGGTTTTGCTGACTTTTGGGGCTGATATTTTATGAAGACTTTAAATGTGTAGGAGTTTAATTGGGACCTATTGTAAAGTTGTTATGATGTTAAATGGTGATTTAAATTGATTAAAGGTCATTAGGTTGAAAAAGCGTTATTTTCAAGTTGAATTATAAATTTATATTTTGTGTTGTTAATTATGGACTTCAGATTAATTAGAATGACTTAAAGTTGATTTGAAATGTTAAAATAATAAGGTGGAATTCTAGCGCGAGATCGACTGGGTTGTGTCCGACGGGATTATTGATTCGTTATTTGTCCGCTATTTTAATCGTTGTAAATAGTTCCACCACGAGTTGGTAGCGTGTCTTCTGTGAAAGGTGTATCAGAGTAGGTTTTGATTATACTTTCTAGGTGTTTGTTAGGCTGATCGTGTAAGGGCGCCACTGTGATTTGTTCGCTAAGGTTTTGTAGCTAGTGTAGGCGAGTACTTATCTCAATGGGTGTTACTACGTACTTACTTTAAATTGTGTGGACATGTTATTGTGGTATGCTTATGTGAGAATGATAGACATGTAATTGTTAGCGATTATGTGTGATTCATTTGTGAGCCATGATATGATTATGTGATTACATTCTATGGCTGAAGATTGCTTCAGGTAAGTAATAAATGTAACTCCCAACTTACGTTTGTGTTCGTGGCCCTTGTCGGCACTGTTGTATTTCTCAGAGTCTGTCGGCACTTATGTCTTTCTCGTGGCCTTGTCACATCGCGATTGACTTACGACAGGGATGTTTTACCGTGCGCTAATATTGGTTTGGGAGCAGTAGTAGCTGTGGGGTTATGTACGACTTCAGGCGACTTTAGCACGGATTTACCCTATGGTCGATGATCGTTAGCGACTCTCCTCTCAAGTATGATACGCGACGCTTATTAGCCTTTATACTACTTTATAAGAGCCGGTATGACTCTTTTGATCACTTTTCTGTATTGTCGGTGTGGCCCTATACCACGGTAAGTTGTGCGGCTCGAATTCCATACTACTAGATACTAGCGGTATGAGTCTTTATGATCACTTTGATGTGCATTGTCGGCGTGGCCCTATACTACAGATAATCAGGCGGTTTGGGCCTTTATACTTCTATAAGAGCGGTGTTTATTAGCTGTTGATCCATTCCGCAGTAGACGGATCGAGTATGCTATCATGTGTTGGTATATTTATGGAGATATAAGAGATGTATGTGATTTACTGTGAGTTATAGTCGTTGATGAGTCTATATGATTTTATTTTGGGTGTTTGTGTGCGTTATTGAGACCTTCTATTATATCTTGACATGCTATGCCTGAGATTTCCTTTGGAATATTATTTATGACTTTATTAGTAGTCATGGATATATATATTTAATTATTCATGTCAGCTATTATAATATCATTCTGCCTCGCTTTGTGTACTAAGTAGCCACCCCGCGTTGTTCACTAAGTCAGCGGCTTACACCCCTTCGCTTTGGGCGGCATTTTCATTTGTGCCAGCGTTGACAGCGGCAATGAGCCAAGAGGGCTTGAGAGTTTTTTCCTGTTGCTGCGTGAGCATCTACAGAGGATCCTCATACCGATTTTGATGCTGTTGTCAACCGCTTTTGATCGTTGTACTTTATTTTCAAACTTTAGCCTTTGTCGGCGCTGTCACTTTGTATTCCGAGTGTCAGATTTACTCTCTTTGTAGCCTTGTCGACATTAACGTTATCGACATGCAGATATATACGAGTTTGGCCGGTTAGATATCAATCAATGGATTGCAAAATTTTTAAAACCGTTATTATTTTGAGAATATTAATGGAAATCAAATTTTTGCACGTAAACGAAATAGCTTTTAAACCCAGTCGTCTATCGGTTTGCTTAATTCGGTATTCGATTATATTGATTCTCACTGTATACTTAATTCGGGCGGATCGTTACAAAAATTTCTTCATTTCATAATTTTTCGAAGAAGTTGACAATGAATACACAATTGAGGAAGGCATTCGCAAGAACGTAATTTGAAGATGCGTGGAATACACTACGTATATTCCAACCTCTCCAAAGACAACTTTAAGATTACTACCGGACGAAGTTGTATTCGTAGCCGATGTTTCGTGAGCCTAAACATCTTTCATAGGAAAATCTCCCACGACATAGTTGTAGTGCAAGATTATCGTCTGATTGGAAGAATACTACACGCTATTTTTGAATTTCAACAACATCACCTTCTAGTGGAAGTAATTAGTCTCGATGTTCATTTATTGCATCAACCCAATCAAGTCTCATGTCATATGGATCAAATACCGAGGGGTATCTAATAGCGGTCGAGGGCGCGGTCGCGACGCAGGCGGTGTCGGTGAAGAGACCGAGGCATATTTGATATACATACTTCGACATATAGTACCAATTTGATGTCGTTTATTATTCCGTTTGTTGATGGATTTGAGGATGTCAAAGCTGATGGAAACTATGGTTATGGAGTTGTAGCACTCCATATTTATGTTAATGAGAACAAGTGGACTAGAGTGAGAAAGGAATATTGTATGGAACTCCACCAAAACGAAGGGACTTTTTATCAGAGATTATGTCTTATTTAAGATTTGAACGCAGCTCTTCCAATAAAATAGCGCTTTCTTTGGTACCATAATGCCCTACTTTCTCAATTGGACGACATCGCCGAGTGTAGGCCACATTATCGCTACAAGGTACAATGCGGGCGCTTTGTCTTATACGGATGTACGTGCGGCCTCGTATACCTTCTTGTAATCAGGTTAGCATAGTTCTATCTGAAATGTCTTTGATGATTCACATTTTATATTGGTATGATCATATTATTTACCTTAACTACTTGTAATTTTCAATTTTAAATCATTTTTATTATCACATATTATTTCTTTGGGTGTGCCTTTCCATAGTCGTGAGAGATAACGATTTTCCCATACCTAAGGGGCCGCACTTATCGAGTGCTAAGCATGATTGGGGAGTGTAGATAATTTGATGATGCCTTATAGAGCAAGGATGAACAAGTACAATACAATGCATGCGAGAAGAAATAACCATAGGAACTAATGTAATAATTTAATCTTGTTCTAATTCACTTTTTATGAACACGATAAATCCAATCCAGAGTTCATTTCCTAATTATTTTGTTTCATATATCGCACATGATATGAAAACATTGTTTCATGTCCTACACATGAGAATTGAATCACATTTCAAATGTTCCACATGATATAAGCTCCTTTTTACATGTGGTACTTAGGAGGTAGTGATATTATTACATACTCCCTTCATTTTTTTATTAGTCGTTTTAGTACTCAGTATTATTGCATTTTCAAGAAAAAAAGAGCTTCAAAAGTACATTGAAATGTACAATAATAATTATTTAAAATTATATCATCATCAAGCCGATAATTTCACGAAAATACTAAAGAGCATCGGAATGCAGAAAGGATATGATAAGGTTATTGGGACATATGAGCACAAGACAGATTAGCTTTAAATTTCCTCGATGTTACATGAAAGCGATCCATTTTACAAGTAAGCTGAGATTGTAATTATATAAACGGCAAAGTTGGCATTTAGGATCCTTGCAAGTTTTGTTCCTTGTATTTAGGTTCTTCCGATCGATCGGTACACCTTCTTTTTCTTTCTTAAAAGTAATTGAATTATATATTGTTGAACATGAATCATGTGACCCCTCATGTGCCTAGATGGGCCTGTGGCCATAGACTTATATTATGTTCTCCAGTGGACTAGATGTCCAATTTTTCTAGACATGGTGGACCGTCTTGATGTTTTCTTTTCTTGTCTGGGCCAACAGGTTAGAAGCCGCAGTTTTCTAAATAGATATTCGATATAACGCTAAGTAAATAATTCGGACAGACAACCGATTAACTCTTTGCCAGAAAGCTTATATACGCTCGGGATTATATGATAATAAGTTCGATTTTGACACTGACGCATTAATTGTGGTTACATTGGCTTACTGCGTCCGCTCATAATCAATATACTATAAAACGAATAGTCCTATTAACATTTATTAAGATATGACTTTTGTCAATCGAGCCTTAAGAGATCACACATACAACAAATCGAGTCATAATTTAATTATAACTTATGGGGTTTAAATAGAATTGTATAAGAACATAGAAATAAATCTAATATTTGGAACTCACCCTCAGTTCGAATTAAAATAGTTAAGGATGGTTCCTAACGTTCCCTTCTCCACACAGATGCCCTTGGCTCAGTGATAAAGCACATGAACCCCTGCCTAGGTTCGACCAAACCAACGTAGAGGAAAGGAAGAGTTTTTTGCCACTTCTTTGAGAGCATAAAAAAGTAGGAATTTTGACGCCTATATAAATGACACTTTGGAGTATTTAAAAATCAAGCCATTCACTCTCTTTTAGATTCATTTCTACTTTGAGAATAAATAAAGACAAAAAGTTCTCTCCCTCACCCCTCTCTTTAGCTCCATTTAAGAAAGAAAAATTCTCATCAATTTTTTCTTCCCAATTCGCCTTCCACAGCTTTAACATTTTAAAGCGAGTTTGTAAAACTCCCTGAGGGGACTTGTTCGTCATAGTGTGGATAATTTAGAGGAATTCTTCTTGATCTCAGGAACTCCATCATATTATTCCTCTATTACTCTAATTATTCCCGCTAATCTGCATATTATTTCTTTAATTATTATTTATGCAACTAGTATTGATCATGGGATTCATATCCATGATATTATTAGAATATTATTTATACGATAGAATCACCAACACGCATTTGCGCTTCTCCTCAATGACGGAGTTCTCATTAGCGTCCGAGCCTCGTTTCTAAGCGATCCCTTCAGTCTAAGCGATCTCTATAAATAGACGAACCCTTCGGTGCTCGACCCCAGCGATTGTGGCTTTTCCTTTCTCGAGGGTACATCTTCCGTTGGAGTCTCCTATTGGATAATTTGACTTTCGAGCCTAACCGTGAAGATTCGACCGAAGCTTATCTCGACTTCAAGTTCAAAGGATCAGAACACAAGAAAAATTTTGCTTTATTTGATAAATAAAACTCTTTGAGTGGAACCAAATAAGTACAAATAAATATTTATCACCGACGTGTCAATTATCAATTTATTTCGCTCTACAAACTACTGGCCAAGGCTTTGATCTCTGATCCCTACTTGAGTCTGATTTGGACTCGACTTTGAATTGTTGAGATATGAGCTTGTTGAATATTACTTATATCATGAATCTTACTTGATATAATATTATAACCAATTATTTATTAATATAACATTATACAACACTTTAAAAAAAGATTATGTAAATAATAAATGTTGCCCCATTTTCAACTTAATATTATAATTATGCTATTCAATTTAGTATCTTTCGAGATTTAAAAATCTTCAAATAAAGAATTATTGTAAGCATTCAGGGGTCTGCATGACGTCTATCACACAATCTTCTTTACTAGCAACTAAAAAAATACATACATATTGAATGAAACTGACTTATTATTAACTAAAATAAACAGGACACCTCTTGTCTTTATCAGATACCAAGATTAATCCATCGGAGCCAACTTGAACAGGGCAATTAGCATGCATCCTATGGCGTTTACTAGTCCAAGAAGACACCTTAAACCGAATCGAAGACGTTACATCAAGCTCAAATGCCACACTTCCTCTAGACCTAGCGTCCAAGAATTTCTGCCAACTTTGGTTTGTAACTGTCAAAGTTGCACCACTCAATGTTCCAGCTAGAACTGTTGTATTCTTAGGTTCTTGATAAAATGGAAACAAAATTGAAGAACCCCCAACATTTTTTCCCTCGAATTTGACCGTTACCTCTAATGTATCATAGTATATACCGATGGCTTGGTTTGCATTTCGAGCATCAACGTTGTAATTAATCTGGGCGTTTTCGAAGCCTGTTGGTTGAGCTGATGCTGGTATTGAGAAATCATGGATGTGGAATCTTGGACGATGAGGGCGAAGGCTTAGAAAGAGAATGAAAAAGATGAGACCAGTTAAGAAAAGCAGGGCTAGAAAAATGGCACAAATTAGCTTGGAGACTCGAGTGGTTAGGCTTTCTTTGACTCGGTGGGCGTAGTAACGAGCTGAGTGATGGCGCTTGAACGAGTTGTTTCCTGGGGTAGCTTGTGTCGGGAGATCGGTTCGTGTATGCATTTTCGGGTCTCCGGGATAGAAAATTTGATGAATTGGTGCACAGAGGCATGAGGTTGTGAATGGAGAGGTTTCTATATATGCTAACAGAGGTTAGGTGACCTGGGAATGAAGAAATGTGGCAAGGGATGTTTGGAGATTTAGTGTATGGAAAGAAAGGAATTACAAAATAGTGGTCCAGTTTCTTAAATGGCATCAAGTATCAAGTATGGTAGAAAAAGCTTAGGGGGCATATTCATGAGGTAGCTTGGATTGTATCTTAAATAATATAACCAACGAGGGAAATAAAGAATCAAAGTCATCTGGCAATATACATATGCAAGTAGTATAGCCGATGAGAAAAAAGAAACTGTGACAAACAGAGGGCGGGGGAACCATTGTGAGTTAATTATTCATAATCCCTAGTCTCTAACATATAAAAAATTACTCTCTCCGTCCAAGCTTTAATTTGCTCATTTTCGACTACATTTTTAAATGAAATACTTACGATATATAAATGTTTAATTTAACCATCAATTTGTATGGCCGATCATTATCGTGATTACTAAATACCTCTCATTTGAATTTGTTTGTTTGATCTGCTTGGCGTTTGTAATTGTTTGTAATTTAACGGATTGTACTTCAAATATTTATCGCCTATATAGATAATTTATTAAATAAGGGTAAAAACGGAATATCATATCTTTTTTAAGAAATTGGGCAACTAAAGTTGGATACCCAATATAAAAATTAGTCCCAACTAAAATTGGATGGAGGGAGTATTAAAAACCATATATTTCATTTTGTTGTATGAATCATATTTTATCTTGCTTATAATGCGTTCTATTGGTAGAAAAATAAACTACAAAATTTTCAATAAGGTTGGGGATATGTACAAAGTTTAACTATGGTTTTAAGCCTTGAGATTAAGAAGATGCTTAAATTCGTTTTTGGATCATTAGATCTACTATTTTTATTGTTAAGTAATCATGATTCATTTTAATAGGGTCAATTTGTCAACTTAGTAGTGACTATAACCACCGATCAAGAATTATGGCAACAAAATCTTAGCCAATATTTTATGCTAAGTGTTGGATCTTATTTGTATTTATTTCTTTTTCCTATAAAATACTTGTTAATTTTGAATCATTTTTGTGTAAAATGTGGAGTTATTTTAGAATAGTTGTCACACTCATTCTGTAGAGGCTTTACCTCTTAATTTTATTATGTCTTTACTTAATCATGATTATCATTGACATATTTTACATTATTGGAATTTTTCTCTCTTTTATCTTGTTCGGTTCCTCTTGTTTATGTCATAACCCACTATCATGATAATTATATTGATACTTCATAACCCACTAATGTTACTATCTAGGTAATTATATTGATACCTCATAACCCACCAATGATATTATCGAGTAAATTATATTGATACCTCATAACCGGCAAGTGTCATAATCGAGATAAAAACATTGATAACTCATAACCAAAGAGTTTAATAATCAAGGTAATTATATTGAAATCTCATAACTCATAACCAAAGAGTTTAATAACCCATAACACATCAATGTTATTATCATAGTAATTATATTAATACCTTGTAACCCATCATAATTATAATTGAGGTAACGATATTCTTTTTCTTTTTAGAACCATTTTTTTCTTCATCTACCACAGAAATTTTGAGATAAGTTGAATGCGATTCTTATCTACAAAATCAACAAAACATGTCAAGAAAACTATTCTAAGGCTCCACACAATCTTTAACACAAATAATTCAATGTAACTAAATATTTTACACCAACTTGATAATTATACAGAATTTGGGTTATAATCAGAATTAGAAAACCCATTCAACATGCACTAGGTTGGGGATTCAACATTACAAAACCCAACCATCAAGTTGGGTTATATTGAAAATAAAAAAAATTCATACATCACAAAATTCGCTACATCAAAGAATTCGAACCACATAAATCGAATTAGTTATATTAAAAACGTAAAACCCATTCAACATGAATTTCGGGTTAGCTTAAATATTAGTAAACGCAACCATTAAATTGGGTTATATTGTACAAAAAACCTATACATTACAAAATTGGCTACATCAAAGAGTTCTAAACCATAAATGGAATCGTTTATATTGAAAATCAAAAAACCCATTCAACACAAATTTCTGGTTAGCTTGAACATTAGTGAACACAGCCATCAAATTGGGTTATACTGAAAATCAAAAACCCCATAAATCACAAAATTTGGGTTACACCACAAAAATAAAAAACCAAACCATAGAATTGGGTTATATTGAAAATTAAAAAACCCATAAAACACACAATTCGTTTTCTTCATAATTAGAAAACCCAACTAGCAAATCGATTTGTCTATGACAAAAGATGTATAAAATTCGAATTATATCAACAAATTCTAACATTCCATATCGCTCTTTTTTCGTAATAGTCGACGCTTTGTAATGATTTTCAACGGTCAGAATGAATTTTCAGGCAGTGGGTATGCCCACTCATTTTCTAGTGCTTTTAAGGAATTATGGAATTTCAATTTTTTGGGGTGGAATTCTCTTGGATTTTTTTGGGGGGGAATGGTTTTGGTGAATCATATTTAATTTGCTTTTAGATTATCGAAAACTAAGGATTTTTTTTCCATTATTTTGTTTTAAATTGTCAATTAATTTAATAGAGAGATGTAAAATGACTAAAGTGTTCTATTTAAATAGGAATCTTAAATATTATCTTAAGCTCATAAGTCATGCTCATTGCATATAATCTCATATACAAAGTAATATATTTCTTAAAATATTAAATAACACAAATTCAATTAATTATTGTCTAATTAAGTTCTAACACTAATAGAACTGTACCAACAACCACGTGATTTCAATTTTTCTGTGTTTTCACTCTTGCAAATATTTAAACTGATTCTCCCCCGTAAGTAACACTATCGAATAGCAGAACTGCAAAACATCAAAGGAACAAAATAATTAGGGATGACTTTAATCAATTCATTCACTGGTTGCGTTGTTATTTTCACGTTTTCTCTGGACATCTGTTATCTTATTGTTGGTTGAATTTTTCCCTAATTTATATTTGTAATTTCTATTCCTAATCTTAATTTCTAACCTATATAAAATATAAATAATATATATTTTCTTTTTGTGTTGAATCACATACTACAACAAAACTTATAAATTAATACTCCATAAATTAATAAACTCTCTAAAATAATAAATTTCGTCTCATCCTCGACTTGGGCTAGTTAAAAATTACAAAATTGATATGATTATAAGATAATAATATTTTGAAAAATCCTTTATAATATAGGTCTCAAGAAAATCATAAATTTATAATTTTGAATGAAAAATAATTATTACAAATTAATGAAAAATATCACTAACATATATAAGCGAATAAGCGGTCAGATTTCTTCCGCTTTCTCCATTTTCTACACCATTAATTAATACTAAATTACCTGCCCTAAAAATCTAAAAGTTAGGCAAAACATATTATCTTTTTAATTAATAATTTCATCTTCTTAGTCGATCATTCATGAGTTGTAATAGAAATTAACTAATTTAAATAATAATATATTTTATGTAGACCTATTTTTATTATTATTATTATAATAGCATGAAGAATCATACGCTTAGATGTAATTATTATTATTATAATATGTATTAGTTAAATAATCATATATCAAGTGAGAATTATTATTATTATTATTATTATTATTATTATTATTATTATTATTATTATTTAATTTCCACATATACGATTCTTATATATCAATCCACAAAAATTATAACCAATTTAACCCACATAAAAGCAATAATTGAATGATACTTTATTACGATCAATTCACAATATATTTAGTTGTGAGGACATCAAGTTGTTAAAGCAAGCAATATGTGTATCTCTACGACATCTCAATTTGTATAATTGATATCTTTCTTCCAATCCCGATACAAATGTCAACTTCAGGATAAGGATTACAAATGTCACATTCATGAATATTTGACACAATTTATAAATGGGATAAATTAATATGTATATATCTTTATATTCTTTTGGTAGAATGGATTATTATTATTATTATTATTATTAATTATCCATCGAATCATAATAGATGTTAACGACTAATAATTTTAGTTTCCGCCACTCAAATATCTATAAAAGTTTCATATACTTAACATTAGAATTCTAATAAATTATTTCGACTGCTCCATGTAAGGAATTCAATCACACTAAATCCCAAACTATTCGACATAGTCAGCTGTCAGAAGAAATTTTCTTTCATTCTCTTCCAACTTTACGTGGTACCAAAATCATAAAAAGAAACATACAAGTCGAATACCAAATTATCTCCTTAATATTATCATTATATAACATGTTCATGTTAGTTGACGGCAATCTAAAGGTCTAAAACATCTTAATATGATTAATGGCCATGTAAAAAATTCTTTTTCTTTTTTCTTAGTCGGAGGAAAGAGACGTAGATATTAAATCGAATATCTTTCACCTTTGAAACTAATTATCTATTCATCAAGTATAATTATTTGATTGATTATTATTCGAATCATGTAATTTTTGATGTTATTATTATATTACTAATATTTTACTAAAAATATTATTACATACCCGATTGATATATACCTCAGCTTTTTAGTTGTCGCTTTTAGCACTTTACACATGTATTAAGGAAAAGAAAAATAATCAAAAAAATGCATCAAAACGAACACAATCAATCAAATAATATCATTGGTTGATTGTTTATTTCCAAGAGAAAAGTAATCAAAAACTACATTGAAATGTAAAACATTATTTATTATGCTAAAAAACAACTATAAAAAATAAAAATAAAATTTGACTAAGACAAATAACTATAAAAAACCGAGGGAGTATTATTTGTTTATAAGAAATTATTATTTTGTTGAATATTTATTAATAATAATATATTATTAATAATTTAAGTAATATTACTAATAAAAGATATTTGAAATAAAATGTACTAGAAAACAAATATTATCCACAAAAGTAACCGTCGCTTATAAAATTTATACTAATGATCGCTTTTATTAAAAAAATATTTAATCATCGTATTTTATTGTCATTTTTCATCTTATATTTAAAGAATATCTATGATTAAAGTATCCCTTAAAAAATATTAATTAAAAAAAATCAAGGAGTATAAGTTTTTACATAATTTTATAACGATTGAATTAAACATAAAAAATGTATCAAATATTTGAAAATTGATCATGTCGCGATCGTGACTCTATAAGAATGAGAGAGTAATATAAATATTATACTATTGAATTAAACTTATAAAATATGGAGAGACTAACTCTATATTTATAAGCTACAATGAGATACTTTTAAGTGGGTAATAATACTAAAGTTAAAACTCAAATAGTTACTATAACTAATATGAAAATAATTAATACTATTTTTTATTATCTTTGTATTTTACTATCTTCTCGATATTTTCTCGATGATTCTCCATCTTTCAGATCAATCTCAATAAATTCAAGTCATTAACGTATGTCTTTACGTTGTTAAATACTCTTTAAATTAATAAATTATTAATTTATCGATAATTAATAACTCTCAAATTAATAAATTTTCATTTTAAGTCTCCAATACTATTAATTTATGATTTTTACTCTACTTATTTTATGGATTGTATAGTAGAAATAAATATAATTTTTTAGATTTTCGATAAAGTTACATAAGACTAATCTTGCTATTTTATATTATATATTTTAAATTGTTACATACAAATTTTCATGATACGTCAGGTAGACTTCCATAACATCTATATGTTTTAAATTACATCTAGTTGTATTTGCACAAATAGCATGTGCAAATTATTTTATTATTTATAGTATAATTTTTCATAATTAAGGAAAAATATTCAAATTATGTAATATATATTTGTATTTGACGCTTGGAATAAGAAGAGTCGAAGGAAAGTTTAGGATAAGGAGCTACTGACACGACAAAATGTAAGAAGTTTTCACAACAAATGCAATATCGATTTTACAATAATCGTCATCCCATTCAGTGAAAGCATAAATAAATCTAGTACTCATAAGAAACAAATAAATTAACATACATTATTTCTGCATATTAACATTTATTATTATGGATAAGTTATCATGTTAGGCGGTTACACCATCATGGAGAAGTTATTGTGTAAATAAAAAACCAACACATTTTTCATTAGGAGGGTAAAATAGGAATTACATTAATTTCTAAGCCATCAGAATCGCCAATGTAGGGGCCTTCCAGAGATTATATATGGTATAGATATTAGTTATAGTAGAGAAGTTTCAGATTTAAAGTACTTGAAAACTCAAATTGAAAGAGTTTAAAATATATTTATTCCTCCACAATTAAGTTTCACTGTTTTAGAAAAAAAAATAGTAAACTTATTTTGAGTAAATTTGATTCACTTTAATGTTAATATATGTTTATAAATAATTGATTCACTTTAACGTTAATATATGTTTATATAAAATAATTTAGCTAATTATATCACAAATACGTATATGCCTAAAGTTTGCACATTTAAAAATATATTACCCTCCATCCCACAACGATTATCTACTTGACTTTTTCATTACAATTCTCATTTAATTTTTATCAGAAATATTTTTGTTTCTATCAGATAATACTGATAAAAACTATATCAATTTAAAAAATACATTTCAAACTCTTTCCATTGATATATTTTTTATAAAAATATTATACAATACAAATAAATATTTAAGCCGCTAAAGTTTTAAAATTACAATTATAAAAAAGTGGACAATCTTTTGGGACGGAGGTACTTCATATCGTAATTTGAATATCTATAATTCACTTATGGATTAGATTAGGAGGTACTGACGATTTGGTTCCGTAGCGCGTGAACAATAAAAGTTTCTAAGTCCTAAAAATAACTAACCAAAGCACATGCGGTTCAAAGAAATATTTATTGATATGATTTGAATACAATCTCGATTGCTCATCCGATTCTATTTCCACTACAAGTCATGCCCAAGCAGCCTTGTTCTCGACTTGATCATGGAACGTCAATTCTCGCATTGCGACATTTAATTCATGGCTCGAATACTTTATCTCAACTCAACGCTTAAATATTTAAACAGCTTGGAAGATTCAAAGATTTGAATGCTTAAATTTTCGGGACGCACTTAATCGCTGATTTTGGTAGCTTCCTCTCGATTCGCAGAACTTTTCTTTCCTTCTACCTCAGACTTGCAAATAAAAAATTCCCTCAAATGAATGGTATCGTCTCCATATATGTATTATTATAGACTCATGGGATTATAATTTCAATTTAATTAAAGAATAATTATATGATCGATAAATTATATCTTTTTTATTTGTTTAAAAGACATAATAATCTATTTCTTCAATCATTTCAACGTGTTTATTTGAAGGAAATAATTACTTATTGTAATCCTATTTTTCATATGGCAAACCATAATTTGAGGTTTCCAATTTCTATACGCACAATTGTAATTCGATAATAAACGCCACACGTGAATCTTTAATGGACAAGAAAATTTAATTAACTAAATTTCAAAGTATAACTAATTAAATTGACTTGATTAATTAAATTCATTTTATTCAACATTTATCGAATCAATTTACATTATCAACCGGTGCTCCATCCAACTTGATGCACGTATTCAAATTTGACGAGTTTTTTAGAGTAGTTAGATTTTTGTTGCGACCACAATCTATTTTCTGAGAGCTTGACTATCTTTGATTTCCTTTAGCATGGTCATGAATTATATTCCCAACCACTCAGTTTGATTCATATATGGCTATGCACTTTAATAACAGCCACGTGCTCACCTTCGAACTTGTCATCCCAACTTATCAATTTGGTGAAGACAAGTTTATGAGCAGCCCAAACTTCTTACTTATCGGAGGCGGGAAGAAATACAACCACCTCTTGGGGGTGTGTGAAACCAATTTCCATTAAAATGATCTCAAGCATGATCCCTGCTTTCCTTTTTCAAGATTAGGAGCATTTAAGGACTTTCAACCTATAATAATAACTAGCCAAAGCTTAAGAGGGAAGATTATCCCAATTGAAGCCCACCCCTTGAGAGCAATTCGATCTAGTTAAAATGAATAACCTTAGCTTGGCGCATTTTCTATATTATATAAGTAATATACTAGTGCTCATTTCTCTTGGCATTAGCCAACAATCTTGAGCTCTTATCCAGCAAGTAAATATTTATGGATCTGTTCTAGCATGGCTTTGTACTCTTGTTAACCTATATATGGCATTACTTTATTGTTGCTAACACCCCATTGATTCCGACAGGTACATAATACCCGAAGATAATAGTTGCCTCAATTCTTCCCCGCTCAACTTGAATTCAACTTTGAATTTCCGCATCGACATCGACTTTACCTTGAGAAACCATGTCTCATTAAATTGCTTTTACTTATACAATTTCACCATTAAGCGGATTTAAAATTTGTTTTGTGAATTTGGACTGAGACTTGCTATAGTTGAATCCAATTTGATGACCATGATAGTAGTATGTTGACAAATGATAATTATAAAACATGTTTACACTCTTACTACTAACAAAAAAAAACCCAACGGCATTCTCCTTCACTACTCTCCATAAAAAATGGAAAACATTTATTGAAATTGCTTTTGTTTCGCTGCTTTGTATCCCGATGCAAATTGGATATGTGATGTTGTATTTGCTTAAAAATAAAGTTTGGGAATTTATTTAATAATTTGTATATTTGATCAATCTTTAATATTTGTTTAATTATATCTAATACTTTGTACGTGCAATGTACCAACAACGCACGTTACGACGTGCTTTTCAAATCCTTATGTAAGACTAATGATTGCAAGCGCGCATGCGGTCAATATTATGAATTTGTGTCGACTACATACAATGTGCTAAACAAGTTCATCATCCACAAGAAGTAGGTGCGCAAATAAAAAAGAATAATTAAAGAAATCATGCTATATTTTTAATATTATACTGAAAATAATAATAAAATGTTACAATTATTATTAAATAAAACTATGTTGCCATTTTTCATATTTCATTATATTAATATTTAATTTCATTTGAATATTCAATAGTACAAATTGGATATTTTCATAATACTAGCATTTAGATAAAAATAATGTGTCTATTGAAACATCAGATGTGAATTACACACAATATATATATTTCTAGAGTAGCAAAACAATACTTTCAAAGAATAGAAATTAATAAATGAACGCCCGTTAATAACATGCAGCCTTCAAATTAACATCAATCTTTACATAAACATATACCATATAACATAATGAAAGTAATTGGGTAATATTAACAAAAATCTCAATAACACTCAACTACTCAAAAACCAATATCACGAGACATTGACTCCTTAAACATTCTTTTCTCTTGAGAACACCCCCAATAAAGCTAACTTCCTTTCAAAGATATTAATATTTGAAAAGGTGTGCAATCATATATGCTACTAGATGTTAGTCAATGCTACAACACTTGTCTAACAATAGCAAAGAGCATGCATTCAAGGTAAAAGACTTACGATAAATAACACATACAAGCATGTTAACCTCAGCTTAGTTCAATATACACCTAGATCTGTGGGCAATATACAATGGAAGGAACTTCACTATGGAAGAGATTTACAACTCAAGGACTTAGTCGAACGCTCCATATTTCAATTCTTCTCGATAGACTCAATCTACACATTCTCAAATTGCCCCCTCGCATACGAGCCGCCCACTCACTTCGATGAGTTATAAATTAACCCGCAGTTATCGTGTCGAAATCAATGAGAATTTATCTCTTTATTATGCCCGTCATGACATCATAGACAATTCATTTACCGGGTCAAGTTAAACGCGGATTACCGGAACTTTAGCGCTCACCTTAGTACTATATATTACTAGTTTGCCCTCAAGGATAATTTAAGGGGTTATGAGCGATCATAGATCTTACTTCATTAATCGTTATAATAATAGTAATCGGGTCAATTATTATTATTATACAACTTACTATTATCTCGGAAATTTCTTTTTGGGTCACACACATACGTGACGTTGGATTCTATTTCATGTAAGGAAATTAAACTACATTTGCTAAATTGAGAGTTGATTGTAATCAACTTAATATTTCACTGGGATTTTACATTGATAATGTAAAAATAGAAATTGATTTAACCCGACTAATTAATTAGTCAATTGAATTACCCGGATAGTTAGTTGAGCTTTGTTAGTAACTTGTTAGTTACTATTAACAACTTGTTAGTGTTTGATTTTACTTAACGGTTTGATTAAACTTAACGGGTCGCCTCATTAAGCTATTCGTCGGGTTTTAGCTCGATATATGCTAAATCCATAGTTTTTCATCATAACATTTTTTCATGAATGAAACAAAAGCCTCCTCCTTTTCTCCCTATCATGGCTTGTAATATCAAGGGAAGAATTGGAAAATTTTTCTCGATTTTTCATCCAATCAACCTATGTTCTAGCAAACACAACGTAGGATTCAACCTCTCCGCGAATCAACTAGAGGTACTACATTTGAAGTGCTCAAATTTGAATTCAAAGAGGCTTCGTGAAAGAATGTGTTGATAGCCGGCATCACCGTAGTGTACTGCTATTTATAAGTGTTAATTATGTGTTTTAGATTAAATTTATATCATTTTTAGGATCCGACGTATGAATTTGGTGTTTGTCACAAATGAAATTCATACTAGATTCTAACAAAGGGCTCCCGCGTAGCCTACTCAAGTTTGATATATTTTATCTAATTTGGATTGCGTGTCGACATATTGGCATACACCTGACATTTCATGATTTATATATTCAATTGATGAATATATAATATGAAAAAATCAATCCATTTTATATATAATACATGGCTGGAATCATCATTTCATGTATTGATTTTGGATGATTTGAATTTTATTTAATTGTTTCATGAATTGAAAAGGATTAAAATTGATTAATTGCATTTTAATTTGAGGTAGAATCATTGATTTGACAGAGAGGTTTCTGAAATTTCAGAAAATTACGAAATTAAATCTATGTGTTCTTGACCATTTGAGGTTCATCCTAGATTTTTTCCAGAAGTTTTTGAATTATTTAAGTACTCCAAAAATTCGTTGAATTTCTTGATTGTTTTAGTTTAATCAAAAAACTAGAAGTAAGCTTTTGATAAAATCTACTCTGAGGTGTTCAATAAAGATATTGTTGATGTTCAAGAAAAATCCCAGAATTTTTGAATTTTTTAGAGCCTCCAAATCATTTTACAAAAGTTGCACCAATCCTTTAAAACTCAAAACTCAAATGAATTATTAAAATCGGTCGAACTTGCGAATCCACTTCGGCGTCCGCGCCGGAATTGCACCTTCCAGCCACCGGGACGGCTTTTCCATTGCTGTAATATGGCACTGGCCGGGCGCGGTCACTATGGGTGGCCGAGGCAAAAGCGGTTTTGGTCGCTGAAGTTCGTCATCCGTTTTTAGAAAACCCTAAATGTATTTTATGTAATTATTTTGGTTTTAAAATTATTGGTAATTATTAATTTCGGTTTTAAATGTTAAATCATAAATTTTGTCATTAAGATAATTGAATATATATCTTAAATGGCATTAAATTTGATTTATATTTTCCTTTCAAAATTATTTTCATTAATTGATAATTTTTGAAAATATTTTCATGATAACTTTTAAATTTCAAATTTTGGAGTTAATTACTTGTAAGTAATTATTCCATAATTTAAGAGGGTGGTAATTATTGTAATAATTATCATTAATCATGTGTGAATATATTTGAATTTAAAATTTACATTAATTGATAATTAATTGTAAATATAATGGGTAATTAATTAGTCAATTATGAACACAATTATTTTTCATTTCATTTAATATATGTGACATTAAGTGCATTTATTTGATTTAATATTTTGTATTGTTATGGAATGAATGGATGTGTATTGATACATCCGTATTTTTCCGCCTGCTGCACAGATTACAGATACGACCTGAGTCATATTATTTTATTTTATTTAATTATCTTGTTTTCTCCTACAAGCCGCATGTCGCTCTAAGTTGGGATTAGTGTACTTGAATTGTAATTAAAGACGTGAGTTTGTGGAGATTCCAGGCTTTAAGACAAAGAAATTGTAATAGGGCCGGATGTTAGTTTTCAAGTTTTAAAATGTGCGGCCTCAATGTGCATTACTTGTTTTATTTTTCATGTTGTACATATGCTTGATTATGTGCTACAACTGCATGGTAAAATAAAAGCAAAGTAATAATAATCTCACCAATTTAAAATTTAAGCAACGTATCAAGCCAATTTTAAAGTTGTGAAATCGGTTGCATTATCTGGACACGACGGCGTTAAGCGCTTTGCACTTAGATGACAATGGATCATGTTGGAAGTGATTTCCACTAACGCTAGGCTGCATGATCATTCCAAGTAATTTTGGTTTAATTGCAGCGCTTAACCGTTAGTCGGATACAAAAGTCGGGTAAAGATTCAATAGTATGCTAACGACACAAAGAGTTATGTAGTTTTACACTGGTTGATAACCTACTATTATAATCGATTCAAAATGCTGCAGTTGTTGCCGCTTGGGATCTAATTATAGTAGAGATCTTGGATACCTTGTACATTTGTGAGATTTGGCACGGGTATCATATTTACAATTCATTTTGTAAATACGCATGGATTGTTTTGAACTACTCTGTTTATTTTAAGTTGCATATTTCCTATTATGTTTGCTAATATTAGTTTACTCATTATTCACCATTCATTGGGCAAAACTAAATGCATGACTTTATAATGAAATAAAATAAGTTAAGGAGAAATCCAATGACTTGTTGGATAAAAGTTGTTAACGCGATCTTCTTCAACCATTACAATCGGGTCAGGATGTTAACAGATAAAACTTTAAATACCATAAATTGATTCAATCATGTTGATACGTTGCATGAACTTTGGTTCAAGTGAACAAAGTCACATGATATGATTGAAGGATAATTAATTTTTGATTCAATCAGTGATGATGCTACGGGCACTAATACGTCATATCATTCTTTAGCCACCAAACAAGTCTTAAAATGATAAATAGTTTGATCTCTTTTATAACTCGATTATAAAAAACTATTGAATGATCTTGAATGTTGTGTATCTACATTTCAAGACATGTGACGTGGGTATTTAGTTTTTAATACGATGAACATGGTTCATGAATCATGAGGGAACAAAAAGCTTATGGTATGTTACCAAATAAGCAAAGTTATCTATTCGTTCTCACCTCACTTGCATGCTTGAGTCAATATGGAACTATAAGTTGAAGTTACGATCTGCCTCATTATTTTGAACTTAATGCATAGAAAGAAGGATTTGGCAATATTTAGAATTGGAGAGAGTAGAGATTTGATTAAATTCATATCTCAAATAATTTTGTTGTCAAAGCCGTAATGCCTTGGCTGGTCAAGGTTTAGAACACTAGTTTCGACTCACATGATTTAATCACGGATAAGGAGCCAAGTATAAAAAATAGTCAAAGAGAAGATACAAAGAGTTATCAGCCTTGTGTAATGATGGGGCTTAATTACATTATAAGAGCACACAATTTTAAATCCTCCAATAAGATTGTCGATTCTAAACTATTTTCTTTGCACTCCCCAGAAGAGAAAAGAATGCCATGTTTGACTTACACGCTTCCATATCATGTGATTCCGACAAGGAAACATTACTCTACTCTTCTTTAAAAGGACACCTTCCATCAACCATTGAATAATAGTTATGGATAATGACTAACAAGACTCGAGTATATCTTGAAAGATGAACTAAGTCAACTCTAATAGACTTAGTGGGAGGTTCACTAGGCTAAATTAAGTTTGTATGTTTACATACAAGTTAATTAAAGAGAACAAGACTTGAGTATAATCTTGAAGAAGATGAACTAAGTCAACTCTTACTAGACTTAGCGGAGGTTCGCTTAGTCTAAATTAAGTTTGTATGTTTACTGTGAATAACCTCAAGCATTTAAAAAAAAAAAAAAATTTCGTCGCTGTGGGACCCGAATAGTATAATTTTTTTTCGATGATAATATTATTTCAGAAAACTTTTGAGTCAATTTCATTTATAATTTAGTAGTGTTTGTCATGGAAGAATTTTATCTTTGAAATCGGGTTCGTGGAGATTTAAGTACGATAAGCGGAGAATTAACCGAAACCGAACGGGACTCGAATTTTTTTAAAATATCTATTCATAGTTATCTTCCACATCATCATAACACATCACCATCTTCTTCCTCTTTCCCTTGGTGGCCGAAATATTCCATTTCCCCCTTGAACATTTTTCTATTTCTCTCTTCGATCACGCTCAAACTCAAGCATCGCTTTGTAGAATATCGTTTCTCCCATCATTCTCTTCGAAGCTAAGGTAAGAAATTTCAAGTCTTTCGAGATATTTCTTGGGTTTTAGATAGTTGACTTTTTGGTTGACTTTACATAATTGAATTTATGATAAATTTTAGTTGGTTATGGGTTCCGTGGACGATATATGGCTTAATTCGTGATTTGTAGGTCGCTTTTGAGACAAGTTATGGTCCGCTTGACTTTTCTAGGTTTTGCTGACTTTTGAGGCGATATTTTATAAGACTTTAAATGTGTAGAGGTTACATCGACCTTATTATATTATTGCGACGTTAAATCGGTGATTTAAAATTATTAAAGTGCGCTTAGGGTTGAAAAGTAATATTTTCAAGTCGAGATATAATTGATATTTTGAGTATGGATTGTTAATTAGGGACTCGCCGATTAACTAGAATGACATATAAGTTAATTTGTAATGATAAAACATAAGATGGAATTTTAGCGGACGATCGAGCCTGCTGTGGTCCGATGAGTTTGCACTGATAGTTTGCCCAAGGCCATGTTAGACCGTTTAGAAATCGTTCACGGTAGCTGGTAATGCTTATTCTAGGAGTAATTTTGGTATTAGTTCCCGAGTATACTTTCTCATGTTTCTTAGGCCTTGACCATGGGAAGGCATCGCTCCGTGATCAAGCCGTGAGGACTTTTGTGATAGCTAGTAGAAAGGAAGACTTATCTCACGTGTAATACCTATGTACTTTTAAATGGCAGGTACCTGCCCCGTATTATAATTATGTGTAAAAGGTGTACGTGTCTGTGAATATAATTATGCTGAACGCGTATATGTCCTCAGGATATGATTACTGGGAAACGGTATACATGTAATGGTTGTAAGGACATGTGAGCCTAATATGATTATGTGACTTATTCTGGCAAAGATCAAGGTCAAGCCTGAGGTAAGCGATGGCCCCCTGAACTCCCAACTTATATTTCAGATATGTGGCCTTGACGGCACTTCAGGGTATTTATGTGGCCTGTCGGCACCGGGCGGTATTTGCGTGGCCTTGCTCGCACTTGTGGTATTTACGGCTTTGTCGGCACTTGTATTTGGCGCCGTCTTCATGTATGTTGTGATTGATTTTACGACAGTGATGTATTAGTCGTATGCTTTGCTATTGTTGGAAGTAAAGTAGTTGTTATCAGAGGCGCTCACGGAGTTATGCGGCGATTTCGGTGCTACTCGAGTATTAGGATACGACCCTGTTGGGACTACTGTGGGATTAGGGTGACTCTCCTTCCTTTGCAAAGATATGGACGCTATTGGCCCTATACTACGGTATAGCGGCGGTATGACTTTTGATCGCTTTGTCGCAGTATTGTCGAGGTGGCCCTATACTACGTATAAGATGCTGTTTGGCCCTATACTACGGTATAAATAAGCAAGGTATGATTCTCTTTTGATCGCTTTTAATGTGTGCATTGTCGGTGGCCCTATACTACGGTATAGCTGCCATGGTTTAAATTCTATACCACGGTATAAAGGTATGGTTTGGCCCTATACTACGTATAGTCACAAGGTATGATTCTCTTTGATCGCTTTTGCTGTGCATTGTCGGCGTGGCCCTATACTACGGTATACAAGGGTTTGGCCCTATACTCAGAGCACATGGTTTGGCCCTATACTACGGTATAGCGCGCCAGATGACTCTCTTTGATTACTTTGTCGTGTGCATTGTCAAGGCCCTATACTACGGTATAATACATGCGTGGCCTTATACTTTCAGGTATAAGCTGTGTGCCTTATACTTTGTGTATAAGCGGTGTGCCTTATACTTTGTGTATGGGTGTGTTTTGGCCTTATAATCGCGTATAAGCGAGGCGATTGTTGATTGTCCATTCCTCAGTAGACGGATTGAGTATATGCGCATTGTAGGATGGTACCCGGTGGATATGAGAGATGTGAGGTTGTCAATTGTGAGTTTTAATGCTTGTCGAGTCTCCGTGATTTCATTTGGGAAGCGATCAGGCTATCTAACCCCTATTATATATTCATGTGTTATGTCCGAGACTTCATGTGGAATTATGTTGTATGACTTTATCCATAATCCTCGTATACATGTATTTTATTCATATTTGACTACGATGACTATTCATAATCTTCGTTTGCTGCGGCTAGCAAATGCTTGCTTTGATGGTTATACTTCATTTTAAGCCTTGTCGGCAACTATTTTTCTTCGCAGATGTATTTATTTTCGCTTGTAGCCTTACCGCACATTACCGTCTTTGTTAGATATGTTCTATATATCTTGGGCGGCTAACGGACGAGCACCTTCGAACGAGAACATTAGGAGTTTAAATTATAAATCAAGTTTGTTAACTGTCATGATGTTTGATGATATTTTATATATATATGGTGGAAAATGGATTCAAATGTGTTGTGAATATAAGTACTCGATCTAACTAACACCGACACCATGGAGGTAAATAAGTTCCAGATACTAAATGGAAAATCAATATAACCGCATTTCAAATTATCTCGATTCAAGATATATTACTCACCATATTAAGAAATGCATATATTCGAAGGTCTTATGAGGAACATTAGTTGTCATAGAGGAGTATGATTGTAAAATGGGGAGTAGTACTTAAAGCAGAACTAAAGATGTTGATTGAGTTGTATGGCAATGAAGTTATGAAGCAAGATATACTAGTTATCGTGGTGTTTTGAAAGTGATATTATCGGGAATTAGCTATACTCGTAAAGATAATGTATAGTGAAATACCTCTTGTAATTGCTAAAAATCGTGAGTAAGTTGTTGATGAAAGTAGTTATCGGTGTTATTAAAGCCATGAAAAGTTTTATTTTGTATGAAAACCTATAAAATACTTGGGTATATAGCCTCTAAATAAAGTAGAATCTAAATTATTCTTATTCAGGCGATCGTGCAGGTTAACTGCTATTTATTTTCACTCGCCTTTTAGTCGACTTCCTATTTTCCTACGTGGCGGCTGCTTCATGCCTAGGTTGTCATGGATGACCGATACGCATCGGGGTCAGGCAATGCACTACAAGATGGCGTACGGTGGTCACACTCCCAACGCCATACTTTTATCTTCCTTGAGCCTCTGCCAGATATAATTATTATTGACCTGTTGTATAACAAATTGTTTGATGTATTTATATTGTGATTTTTCAATGTTGTTGTACTATCGTTGGCCACCATTTTACGGTGCTATATTGCTTTTTATTTATGATGTAAAAGCAAGTCATTTATTGTTATCCATCGTTGGGCGACTCGATATTGCTGCGTCAAGGACGGGTCCTAACCTCGGGGGGTTCCACCCGGGGCGGGTCGCTATAATTTTGTATCGAGCCCAGTTTATGTTTTCTCGTGTCTTGTGGTTACGTGCTCAGTTCAAAGTATAAGCGTGTCATGTGAGTCATTTTCGGTTTCGAGTTCATTTCTTCCGAATCCGTTGATCGCTTGTGACGCCTAATTAAGATTTCGTTGACTCAAGGCATGAGGGTCTTACGAGACTACTTGCATTCGTGTTTTTTGTGGTGTTATTTGATTAAGATGCGTTATATTAGGAGAGATACGCGAAACGAATTGCAATATGACGACGCCGAAGTTATGTATTTGTTGAGATGGGTAATGGGCATATATGGAGATCGGTACGATGAGTAGATATTTATGAGGGATTATATTGGAACGATACATGTAATGGGTTAGAATATGATGCAAGGTATCGGAAATATTATGAGATATTTGGGTGATCTATATTTTGGGAAATGTCTTAATAGTTGACGCGTAGTACAAGCACGTAGATTTTATGGCTGAAATTAATTAAGGATAAGGGTGATAATTAATATACGATATACTCGAGCGGAGTTGTAAAGGAATATCAATGGCTATAAGTAAGGTTACCGGGTTAACTAAGATCCGTGATTATAAGGAAGCTGAAATGCGGGTTCGATCGGAAATGATAAATAAGTTAGGTGAATACAAATCGAGACCTAATAAGAAAAGAAGTTTGAAGATTCTGTTAATAATGCTTAAGTAAGAGTTCGGGTGTTTGAGTAGTAGTGCATCTTTGTGATAAGAATGATCATTCTTGAGGATGTAAACTCCCCAGTTTAAACCTTGGATGAATAATGATGAATATGTTCGAGGATTTAAGGAAGAGACCTAATTATACCAGGGAAAGATTGGCAGGAATTCACCGGGTGTCAATTTGAAGTTGTTGATGTCAGTAATCAGGTGGAATTTAAGGGTAATAAAATACACAATGAGGAGGATTCCTCGTGACACGTAGTCACGGATTAGAAATTGATCGCAAGCGTAAGATGTCAGATCTTTAAAATAATTAAGAATTTCTCTTGGATACTTGGAGTAATCAGATTAATACCGGTCAAGTACCTTATCTATGTCGGGAGCGGGCATATGGTAATTGATCGCGATCGCAGATTCAAGGTAATAAAACTTATCCGCTACTAATATTAAATCAGGAATGCCGACTCTGAACGGTGGTCAAGGCTGAGGTATTCTGCTATTTATTTTGTGGTATTCATGTTTGAATTTGTATACAGATCGTTGCTCAATTTGAGTATATTTGTGTTATGGACGATCTCAGAATATATTTTTTTACGCAGAATAGTTTCTATATGAAATTGTTGTATCGTGTGTATTATAGACGCTAATGAGATTGTCAGGTAATGATTGATATTATATGGGTGATTTGTAATTGTTTGATTTGAGGATATCGAGATGACGCTGGGTGTTCAAGTACAGCTCGCTGAAAAGGATGAATGGTTATATATGATGTTCTTTGCGGTTTATTTTTGTGTTATTTTATAGTAGCTTTTGTAGTATGAACGCTGTGAAATTTTTACTGCTTACTGCTTGATTATGTGGGATATGGAGTAGTATGGTGACAATAAATTAGAGGGATAAAGATTTGCATTACGATATTAATTTTAATTCTTTGTTTCCAGATTTTTGGAGGCAATTGAGGACGTTTATAATACTAAGATTGATAATGATAATAACAAGCGTGAGCAATTAGATGATAAGTCAATGTGAAAAAAAAATTGGCCGGTTGAATGTGTGTTATGGTGTAAGTGAGAGAGTCACCGCTTTAAGCACTGACATAAAGATATTACGAGCTACGTACATGTGATACTATATTATTACGGGAGCTACAATGACAACATGAATAAATAATACCCACAAATGACTTCCGAGGTCATTTAAATGAAATAGACGGAATACAATGGTTGAGTATAAAGCTCTATTTTATCTTCTCGGATGGTGATTCATCGCAGTAAGAGCTCATACTATATTACTTTTCCTGGATGGTGAATCATCGAAGTAATAAACGATTTCATTAAATGAGCAATCGTCATGAATGAGCGCTTAATCATACATTCGGGTCAAGTAAACCAATATTAAACATATTCATCGTCGATCAGGCTCATATTTATTTCAAACTTTCTTATTGCTATTCCACGAAGAACATGTGGGTATAAGCAAGTATCCAAAGAATGTTCCTGGCAATGATCACGATACGATATTGACATTGTTATTGGAACTCCACATCTCAAGCGAGAATATAAAAGAAAGTTTCTATACTACTAGAATCTAAAGTTGTAAACTTAAGATCGAGTATAATGGAGTTAAATTCCTCACTTTGATACTTGATGAAAATCAATAAGAATCAAGAGGACGAAGAACTCAGTTCCTTAAAGTTAAATGGGAGCATGATCGCATAAATGAAGTTTTATACACCAAATGTTGAAGAAATCTTCCTACAACCTTGGGAAAGGTATGGGGTGAATATTAGATTCTTGTACATTTGTGAGCCCAGTTTACATATATATGTGACATATGATCAAATACATTATATATTATGAAGCCAGACGACATTTGCTTATTAAGTCAAGACATTAAGCTCGAGGTGATTGAAATCTATAATAGATTAAATTATATAAATAGACGTATTCTCTTATCATAAGTGCAACTCTTCATTGGGAGGTCTAATCCCACTAGTAGTGGTCTCACATTAATGAGTGGTTGAAGTCTATTACATAGTAAATGCAGATTCACCGTATGCCATGTCAAGGTCACGTTGTCAGCAAGACCACAAATTCATGTAGGCAGTACGATTCCCGTGATTGGAATTGTGAAGTTTTACTTCTAAGGTATTCATGCGGATTCGAATACGCTGGGTAGTGTAACTTTAAGAGAATAGAGGTAACTATAGTTACATGGAAACGGATTAGTTGTCGATCTTCACCCGTAACTGACGTGATAGTAGCATTACGGACGCTTGTACATATGAAAGGCTATTAGCCAAGAGTTTTCCAATAATATGACTGAAGTCTAGTACGCTCATTTAGTAAACTAAAAGGAAGCTTGAACTCGCATTACAACTCGACTACCAATCTGCTTGCTGGTAATGTTGTTAAAATATGCATTAATAAGTCGACGCGTAATAACACATTTCGAAAGTTGTGTTGTAAAACCTACCCGAGAACCCCAGAAATGGTTGAAACCCATTTTAATCATAGTCGCGCATGACTATGTCGATAATCTTGAATAACAATGATTCCTTCGCTGGCAGTAATCGGTCGACGAATGTAGCATCGTCAGAAGTAGGCTGCAAAGGATGATTGTAATCACTATCCTCTTGCTTTTATATCATGAAATGATCTAAGAAGTCACGCAGTTTAAAGGATCCATGTATGGATTTAAGCACGCATCCGGAGTCGAGATCCTTCCTCGCGATTCAACCAAGTTTGGCTTTTCACGAAGCCATGTAAGGAACCGAACGTGACAAAGTTCAAGTGAGCTAGTTCATTCACTGAATAAGTTAAATAATAATTAAACAAAAGTTCCTTTCGCTTTTATTCGACAGAATAAACTACATGAATGCTATGATTCATTCATATGGCTACTCATTATTTATTTCACATGCCGTTGAAATATATAATATACATGTATCAGATCCCCTCGATTTAGTGAAAAGTTAAACTTTGTGTTAGTCTATGCTTTCTAGAGAGGCAACATGAATTGCTGATAATCTCTTCAAGCCTAAACATAGGATGTTTTAAAGCGCCTCGTCGACAAATGATAGTTAGGCGACAAGATCAAAACCCACTAACACGGTGTTTTGATTAGGTGGATCAAGATTGATCACGCTTGATCACGTTAGCCCGTTGTGGACTAGATCACCGCTGGCCGGCCGGTCCGGGTGACTGTGGAGTCGGGCATGACCGAAACGAATTGCTAGAAGACATGTATATCTCAGGTCTCACATGATATTTGTTTAGAATTTGTGTTCGACACCCCAGACCAAGGAGTATATAACTATCAGGTTATATGCTCGTCTCTTGACTATGACCAAACGTTTGCCTTGCCGGATTATAACGCATATGTCGGGTCACACAACGAGTATAACGTATAGACGCTGATATATCGAGGATTTATCCGCCCTGATATACAAGGAAGATCTCGCCTCTCTGCCACGCTTGGTAATCGATTGGTTTAAGGGACGCCATAAATGCTTATTCCGGGCCCATACTCGAGTAAAGAAAGTCAGCGTTTCATGACACACTTCTTACAAGCAATTTCACGACCAGATCGCGTTGATAAAGGAATCGTATGACCGCCCAAGGGCAAGCTGGAGCGATGGAAATCAATGGAGAATCGATTCCCTTTATTATGCCCGCGACCAATTATGTATCAATTCATTTATCGGTCAAGTTAAACGCGACATCGGAACTTAGTGTTCACCTTAGTAATTGTATATTACTAGTTCGTTCTCATAATTTGGGTGTTATGAGCGATTGCTAGATCTTAATTATTAATCGCTATAATAATAGTAATTAGTCAATTATTATTATTATACAACTTACTTTCATTATCCGAGCCTAAGGTCACACACATACATGATGCTGATTCTATTTCATGTATGAAATTAAACTACATTTGCTAAATTGAGAGTTGATTGTAATCAAATCTTAATATTCCTCAATTGGGATTTACATTGAATGTAAAATAGAAATTGATAACCCGACTAATTAATTAGTCAATTGAATTAATTGATAGTTAGTCGAGCTTGTTAGTAACTTGTTAGTTACTATTAACAACTGTTAGTGTTTGATCTTACTTAACGGTTTGATTAAACTTAACGGGTCGGCTCATTAAGTTTTTTCATTCGTCATTTAGTTTGACATATATAAGCAAACTTATTAGGTTTTTCATCATTTGGCCATTTTTTCATGAAATGAAAAAAGCCTCCTCCTTTTTCTCCCTATCATGGTTTAAAATATCGGGTGGAAGAATTGAAAATTCTTCTCTTTGATTTTTCATCCAATCATGTTCCCAGCGTGTACAAACGAGATTCCAACCTGTGCGCAACCAACTAGAGGCACTACATTCGCGTTCAAATTTGGAAATTCAAAGAGGCTGAAAGAATGTGTCGGATAGGCTTCCGCCGGCATCACCGTAAGTGCTCTCGTTATTTGGTAATTGTTAATTATGTTTTAGATTAAATCATATCATTTGAGGATCCGGGATGTATGAATTTGGTGTTTATCACAATGAAATTCATACTAGATTCTAACACACGGATCATACAGTATAGCCGAGGGTCGTAACTACGTAGTTAATTTTTTAATTTGCATTCTATTTCTTCAATTTCGTTTTTTTACCTCGAGTTATATGTTTGCATCAATTTGACACATAAAATGGAAAAGTCCTAGTTAGAATCTAGTATGAATTATACTTGTAATTAAAACAACAATTCATACATATCTGATCCTCAAACGATATAAATTAATCTAAATACATATAACGACTATATGAATACCAGAGTACTTACATAACAACGGAAGACACCGAAATCACCCACTTCAATGCGTGAGTCCCCTTGAAAAACACTCTCCAATCGCTTATCCAACACCAAAAGATGTCCTCTAGATTGTACATGCTTTAGGAATGAATTCGAAAGCACTTGAACTGTTTAGAGTTTTTGATGAACAAATGGAAGAGAAACTCTTCCAAACGATAGCAGGGGGCGTTGGTCAGTTTTCAGTAGGCAGTGGTTTTTGATTTCATGAAATGAAAAACTTTTGTCTCTTTCTTTTAAATACCATTTTGCCACTTCACCATAAAGAATCATAAGTTAAATCGCTTAACTGCTAACTTAATTACATCGCTATAAGCTTCTAATCAAATAACAGTCACTAGCGAGTCTATTTTAACAACTTAATGTCAATTAAAATACTAATGAGTCAATATCAAATAACTTATCAAGTTATTCATCGCATCTCAATCGCTTAATTGATTAAACTCATGCTTTCAACCAATTAATGTTCATCAATATATATTTGATAAATATATATATCGGTGGTATACATCCGCTATTCTACATGTCTCGCTTAATTTTCATGCATGAAATATAACCTCGAATATCACCGTATGTGTGTGACCTTTAGGTCAGATATAGTGTTGCATAATAATAATAATTTAATTCAATTACTATTATTATAATCCATTAACGAAGAAGATCTAAATATCACTCATAACCCCTTAAATTATTATGTAGAGAACCAAACTAGTAATACATAATTACTAAGGTGAACACTAAGTTTCAATAATCACATTTAACCAAATTCGGAGCAAAAGTTAATCATACACAATTGTCGCAACGGGCATATTAAAAAGGAATCAATTTTCTTACTGATTTAATAAATTCCCTAATCTCACCATTAGTGAAACTTCAGTTCCTATACTAACTTATTGCCAACACTTGAAAGGACGTTATGAATTTGAGTCAATATTTTAATAGCTTATAATAATCATAATTAGATAAAAACATTTTATTTTTACAAAATACTACCTCCGTCTAGAATTATATGGAAATGTTTGACTTTTGATAAAATTTATAAAATTAGTTGAATAATAATATAAGTCCAAAATATCTTTTGTTTTTATTTGATATGATGATCCACTATTTAATACTCTATATCTTTTCATTATTTATTAAGGGCATAATAGAGAAAACATATACATATTTAGAAACTGGCCTTATAAATCTGGACGTACAAAAAGGAAAATGTTCTCTTATAAATTTGGATGAAGGAAGTACTTATAACCAAACCCAGAACTGAAAATGCAATCTTCTTAAAATGAGGTTGGTAGAAGTTAAAAGAGAAGTTAAACTCGAGTATCCTTCCAGGTCAAACTCTATATAGAGTTATAGCCTAATCAGTAATCATGTTTAGACAACAACTTATATTCTAACATATACTGCATTTTATATAGTTGTAAATTATTGTGTCATTTTATATTATACCCCTTTTTTTTATAAGTAAAAGTCTATATTATCAAACAAATATCACCCTGATCGAGATTATGGGCAATGTGTAGGAGATCTAATAGATCAAGTTTGTTATCCTACGAAAATGAGAACATGACAGAAGGCCTAATAGGGGAGCAAGAAAACGAATAGATAATTTTCTTTTTATCACGTCCTCTAAAGAATAAGTTAGGGAAAAACCTTCCTTGACCGTTTTTGGGCACGAGAGCAGCAGGGTCAATCATCTCTAGTTGTAAACCAATAGTTTTCAGGAGTAAACTATTTAAGGCATGAAATAGTCTTTCGGTTGCTCGAATGTTTGTACGATACGGTTAGCCTTGGACAATCAAGAGGGATCCAAGATCAGGAAATCTGGTTCCAAGCGAGTTGGAGTATGAGAGGTAGTGGGCATGGTATGCCAAAGGCCATACAAAACCCACAATCATACAATCGTAACCAATTTTCATACATACGAACATACCTATTCCTCTACTCAAATAGCCCTCTTCAAAAATAGACTACCATATGGCTATGGGACGAGGACAATCAAATAGATAACAGCATAACAAAAGTAGCCAAAAGTGCTTCGGAATCAACTTTTAATGCAGGTAAAAGGGTTATTGATCCAAAAAGATCCTCCATGAAAACTAAGACTATCGAGATGCTTCTTTTGTGGACGCGAAGTTAGACAGATAAAGCGACGCGACCAAGTATCAGGAAAGATAACTTATTTGTTTTATTTTTGTTTGTTCTATGCTAATTTTCTAATCGATACATTCATTTATCAGTTCCAAGAACAAAGACGAGCTCTTCGGTGAATATTATTTTGGGCGACGTTCTTGGCAGAGCAATAACTTTAACCATTTGACTAATGTATAGATTTACTAATGTATTTTATTTTCCTCATTTTGTTCATGCTTGTTTATTTTCTAATTGATACATTTGCAGGCCTAAGAATGCTACATTTGTGCCTATGTAAGCAGCAGCCAAACCTTTCAAATTCGAAAGAGTCTTGTCAACTAATACCATAGTCTTGCTTTTTACGAATACTATGATTGTTTTTTGCACGGAATTGGACTTTGGACATTTGGAATTTGATATTATTTCGCTTGATATTTCACCTTTATTTACTTTGACATTATTTAAGTTTGTTTTTAATATTAGAATTTGACTATGGATGGAATTGACGAATTAAGCCAATTTTTTTCGATTTATCAGAATTTTCCAGTGCTTCGATTAAGGCTTCAAATTTTGATTTCAATACGTAATTACCGCTTCGTATACGCAGCTTTGGGCTTTAATATCCGTAACCTGCTTCTGATACTATCTGGTCCATCCGACCTACTATCATCGGTTCTGGCCCTGGCCCGAATTCGACCGAAACCAACCTGGCCCAATTCCTGATCGAGCTGAAAACCGGTCCGAACCGGACAGAAACCAGCACTACAAAGACAGAATACAACACCATGTAGTTTCAACATAGTGTCAATCCAACTACATAACTAGAAATACATAAAAACTGATAAAAGTAAAGGCAAAAAAAATCTCCATCCAAAACAATGTCGGGCGATTTGCAACACAGTGACCTGATGTGAACTATGGCGCATCGCCCCTGAAACATCAAGGGATGTAGATGGTCATAGTAATATCCGGGTCGTGTTCAGGATCCGTTCTACATAGTTTGAGCCAGGTACGGAACTGCTTCGAGTCGATTTTGGGCCGGGCCGAAGCATAGTTGGATTTGAACATCCAAATTAAATGACTTCAGGGCCGGGCCTTTTATGGGTTGGGTACTGGTTTTGGATGGTTTGGACCAGCAGATCTAATAATCCCTTCCCTCTTTGGATCTACAGTGATGACTGTATTCAAGATATTGCAAAGAGTAGAGGTGTTGTAGTGGTTTGAGGCAGCTTGTGGGGGAGGTAGTCAAGAGTGGTTGATGTAGAGAAGGTGTGAAAGGGATGGGGAGGATGCAACAGAGGGTGTTAGGCAAGGGGAAGGAATGGCGGAGGTAAGGGTTTGTAAACTGTTGGGACATGATTTATTGGGTGGTGGCTATGGTGGAAGGCAGGGGTGGGGTCGGAGGTTGGTATTTAGGGGAGGTTCTATATTCTTTATTACATTTCATTAAATGTTTTATTTGTATTTTTTAAAAGGTATCAAATAATTAAGTAATGAACATGTAAATATAAAATAGGTACAATTCTGGTATAATCAAACGTAATTGGGCCATTAAGTAATCCTTTATCCTTAATATTCGGTTCAATTTTATTATAATGAATTAGCGGTTGAACTAGAATCCTGATCCTTGATATCAGGTTCGAATTTTATTATTATGGAAAAGATTATAAATTATTATAATCTTAAATATTAACAAAAATGATACCATTTTTATTTTGTCATTCATTAGAAGTAAGATTGTGTCTCATTTAATGTCAACCCTCTATCTCAACGAGGTTAAAACGATAGTAACTAAATTGATCATTCATCAATTATCAATAGTTCCCGGGCATAATTCTTTTGCATCCCGTATTTCTGACTCCTAAGAAATTGAGGCCTTTTACCAATAAAAAACACCATTCCAAAATCAATACCCTATTATAACTTTATAATTGTGCTACTTACTTGTTTACTATACCAAATGATACTTAAGTCACCGAAAAAGGAACAAAATGTCTAACAAAATTAAACAACAATTCTGTCTATTCTTGAGACTGATAAAAGAAGGATTCGGTGTATCCTCAAGAAGCGCCGCGCCTGCCTTCAATCTTCATATGCCTCTCAAATAATTTAATTGATCCATCATTCTGTATGCATGTTCAAGCTAAATATAATACTTTTCTATTCAATATTTCAATCATCTCAGTGGTGACAGATAACTATCATTAGATAATTATTCAAAAGCCATGAGGTCCCTGGATATTGCACGCTGATTGGCAGGAGTTTGAAAATTAAATAAAGGCTATTCAGCTTGCTCACCGTTTTCTTTACTCTTAGGGTCAAAGAATGATCTTCAAATGAAAGTAGCACATACGTTATATGTAACATTTCACTAATTAGCCTGTATATTTATTTGAAAGATTAAGACATTTGGGTCAGTTTATTTCAAACGTTCTACAAATAAGTGTATTGATGAAATTCAGCCTAAGATTATCAACAGACTGAGTAATCGGTTCCCGTTCGACGACACTCAATCAAAAATATGCATACTCGTCTTATTTGTCTACTTCCACGATTAATAATCAAGTTGAGTACATGTACTAAATTATCCGACTCGATAACTTAAGTTTGTCAGATAACAGTTAAAATTCAACTTGTTTATAGTTTTATACACATTTCAACTAGCAAAATGATCATGTATAAGTATAACCAATTACTCACATGCCGATTCTCAAGAAAAAGATCCCACATGATTAGCATTTGAGAGGTAAAATTGATTCATGTCGAAACAACAATATAATTATCAAACTTGATAAAGTTTCTACCGACTAATTACCTTGACAACCCTAACAATTATCGATACAAGACACACTCACAGCCGTGCAAAATTACATTTACTATTGAAAAGAGGAAGGAGAAAATTATGGGGTAATTTGAATCATATCCCCTTACAAATTTCAACATGTGCATATAATATTGCCATGTAAATTAAAAAGTGTACATACAATATCTTCTTAAATATATATTACACCACATTTTCATAGTGTTAACTTTGATATTGACGTTTACGAAGACTGCACACCACTTACTTAATGAACAAGTATGAATAAGGAAAAAAAAAATCCAAATTCTTTATTAAATGACAAAAAATTATCTAATGATGCAAATTATTTTATTCGATATTTTGATCATGAATAAATTTTAATTATATATTTTGATAAATTAATATGATAAAATATTTTTTAAACCAAATCTAAATATACTTATTTTATACTCCCTCCATTTCAATGTACTTAGGAGATTTTTATACAACAAAAAGTTAACCTACTTTTTTAATTGAAAATTTGTTCCCTCCGTCTCATAATGTGTGATCATCTAGGTTTTTATACTTGTATCAAAATATTTGATTTTTTACATTTTCAATGTTATGTTTTCCCTTCATATCCCACTCTTTTCATTTATATTTCTAGGTGGGGCCATTAATTATTACATTCTTTCTATTTCTTTTTCTCCTCTTTCAATCAATAATTAGGCTAGATGATCAAGGATAAATATGGTAATAAAATCATCAAACCTTAATTTACGCAAGATAAATTTGTATTGACGATACAAAGTTATAGTGATTAGACAATCCTCATAATAGCTTAATCAGAGAGTACGGTCCTAATAAGTCGCTGCAAAGTTGCATTTTGATCTCAAGAATCGATAATTATTTATATTCATTCATTTTAAGTTGAAACAAGAACGACGCACATGTCACCATCTTTTAGTTACCTCTATCGTGAAATTATCATAATGCAACATTCGGGGACACTGAGACTAAACGCTAATTATCAATTACTATGAACAAAGTGCAAATTTGCTAATAGCTTAATCTAGGACCATATATGCAATTAACTCTATTGTATTTCCAAGTCCAAATAATAAATTAGTTAATACGTTGCTACGACTGTATTATAATGTCGTGTGCCGTAAGAATAAAAATATTTAAATAAGATTAATTTAGGGTCAAATTTGAATATTTTTTATTATTAAGTCAAACCTCCCATTTAAGTTGAAATGAAGGGAATAATTGTTAAGATAATTTAGTGAAAATATTTATTATAAATACTTCAAAAAAAATCATGAAAAATGAAAATTGAACTGAATTTTTAACTTTACAATGTGAAATGATTTTTTTTTAATTATTTATAACTTTGAGAACAATAGTTATTTTTTAGCAACAATAGTTCATATGTTATTTATTTAATTATTTTTAATGATTATATTTACGTGTGTTTTGTATTATATTGATCTGGGTTTGCATTATCTACATTATGAATTATTTTTAGTCTACATAGTATTTTACATTTTAATAATATCATATGATTTCGACTTATGATTTTAAGCTTTTGGCTCAAGTTAATTGTTAAATCAACCTCAAGGGTTGGATCAGATTTTTAAATCATAAAGATCATTATCTAAAATACAATAAATTATATATTAATTTATTAAGCTTTTGAGTAATGTTAATAGCTGGGGCTATATGCTGATTTATGAAATTCCTTTAATCAATTTATTTCATACGTTACTGAAGATTGATTTGTTTCATTTTTAAGCTAAAATTCGTTATTATTTCATCATTTTAAAAAAAAATTAGCGATAAATTTTATCGATAAACGACCCTTCCGCATCAAAAGTAAAGCTTACAAAATAAGCATCCAAGAGACCTACTTATTATTAAAAATATAAACAATATGAAATCCCTTATGCCAAACCACAAACGGGTCGAATCGCCACCAAATCATTACTCGACGCGTCACCCCATTTTGTGTAGTCCACCACAACCTAAATTTCATGAACCATAAAGTGGACCGTAACCCTATAATTCTCCTATATATTAATTATCAACCCTCTTTAACCTCCCCTAATCTTCCATTCTCTTCTAGTTAATTCTGCCCTCAGGTGAAAATCAACAAATAAAAATAGAAGGGAAAAGATGGAAACGGAAAGTCAAAGAACCCTAAAAAGTGGTCGAGACTTTCCTCAAGCGAATTATAGCTGGGCGAGATTGCCGACTTTTAACCTCCGCGCTGAATAGACGTGTCCATCGCTTCAACACCTCGCGAGATCTAAAAGGAGCTTCATGTACTTTTATTTCTCTGGTACTACGTGGTCCTATGCAAGTTGCATGTGCCCATAATCGGAATCGATCCGGAGGTAACTTTGCTTTCCTTAACTCGAAGAGATTTTGAAAATCTAAAACCTCCGAGTATACCGTTTGTAACTCTAAGAAGCTTATTACACTTTCTTGCATGTACTTACAATCATTTATTAAATAAAGTATTCCTTCCACAGATGTCCACATAAAGTACACGGTATTTAAGAAATCAGAGTAGCAATCGTTATGGCTTGTAGCCTTAAAAAGGAAATGCTCAATCTTTCTAGGTATCTTATTAATCCATAACCGAGAAAAGCATTTTTGCCCTGATGAACTGCTACTTGCATTCCCCTGCATACTATGATTCTATTTATAAGCCAATCAAGTAAGTTCGATTTGATCGCGAAAATCCCATGTCTTGAATTTGCATCCAGATTGAGAACGGAATTTGTAGAATCAAGATCAATTATCAATGGAATAGAATAAAGATCGAACAAAATCACTCTTCCACACACCAATTTCTGAATCTATGAGATTCACACCGCCATATCAATGGAAATCCTCCCGAACCTGCTGTAATAAGAGCTTTTTGAACGAGTACGCTGCTACCCATTTATGTCCCCATACCCTTATATTTGATCCACTTGCTAACTTCCACTCTATTCATTTGCATATGAGGTCCCTGATAGAAAGTATACTCCGCCACGTATAGCTCAATTTTGGTCCTAACTCTAACGTCTGCAAGGGAAGTCCGGTAGAAATATCTATCCTCAGACTTGCAGGTCGTCTGGGGTCTTGACGAGTTCCATGAATGCTTATATAAAAGAGCCCTCGATTAAAACTCCGAAAGTGTCCCAAGAATCAAACCGCCTTCATTTTTGTTTACATAGCTCTACAAGATAGCTACTTCCTATTTTTCTTCATTTACAAAGATCCGATCCCCAAATGTAAATTAGCCAATATGAGTTTATTTTACTGTACGTCTGTAGCTGGGTTGCCGAAAAATATCAGATCAGAAAAGCGGGGATTGATTGTAATACGGACATAATGAAAAACTTCTCTTTTACTTGTCAGAAAGTAGTTTAGGCTTCCAATTGGCTACTGGGCTTTAACTCTAATGCCAATAATGACGAAACCTCCTTCGGGAGCAGCCCAATCAGAATGGGAGGCTCTGTGTACTCTGCTGGAGTTCACTCTCAAATATGCCCAAGATTTCCGAGACGGACGCCTGGTTGTCCCACTCACATCAATGAACAATAGTATTGACTGGCATTCACCAACCCGCCTCACCACGATTCATAAGTATCTAGCGACGCTTCGACCCTCACGCTCAGCTTAACGAAGACATCGTAGAAGAAGAAAGATCATTGTGAAACATTAAACGCCTGTCCGCACTAGGTCCCACCTTAATTCCTTTAAGCTCCCCTGCACTACATGCCTCCTTGAGCAGTGAAATTAAACCCTCCGTGCAAATAATAAAAAGATAGGGGGAAAGAGGTCGCTTCTTCCGGATTCCCTTCCTAGAGTAACTGATCGTTAATCGCTGCCTAATAACGATTGGCAACCGATCACCAATCAACACAACGGTCAAGTAACCTGATAGTGGAAAGAGGGTCGCCAACCCGATCAAATTAATCAATAACGAATAAGTAACTGATTCCACATAGTCTACAGATCAACGTAACCCAACGGTAACTAAATCCAACACTGAAATCTCCACTCTATTCGATCATGTTCTCGAGAATACCAACTTAATGTACATATAACCCTCTTTGCCACTCTTCTTATATTTGATCAAGTACGGCTTATAGGCTAAAAAAAGTATATTATTTTGTGATGAGCCCAAGTACGGGGCGCACTTCGTGGTGATCTCGGTGATACTAGTAGTATTACTTTCTTCAAACGTAGAGCCTAATGCCTTTGTAATCATTTTAGCCAACGTATTAAAAGCATAACTGACTGCTTGAACAAAATAAAAGGACGATCAACCTTTGGAATTAATGTAATCAAGGTAAAATTGAACTTCCTAAGAAATACACCATTATTGAAATAGTTAAGCACCATTTTGGCTATATATCCGCTTCCACAATAGCACACCGAAAGAAAGAAGAGTATTACCATCGTATTCCGTGCTTTGTTCGCGATCACGGAGAACAAAACTCCTTTTAACCTCTACTAGTAAATCATTTTCCAAAGTCGCTCGTGAATTGGTACTAAATGGCGAGTCGGGTAAATCGGTCAATATTAAATGTTACCCCATTTAGAAGTGGCCAACTGTCAGAGCCACCGCTTACTTCATGGAGTTTTTCCGTATCCCTCTATATTACGCCTCGATCATCCTCAATCGAGGTAATCTCTGATTGGTCTCGCCTATCGGCCGAGCAAAGTACGGAAATACGCCGCTGCTCACCTTTAACCTCCACAGGCCCTCACTGGCATTAATAAATGTCAGCTCACTCTCCCTAAGTCGGTCGATTTCCTTTTACAAACGCAGCTTAATTTTTAGAGTGAGTAGTAATAGGCCTCATTGAGGCTATCAAGCAAATCCCCTCGCTTTATTTAGATGCTATTTCGATACGTCCTAATTCCTCTCTTTTCCACTTTAACAAATCAAGCTTGCCAGATACGGATTCTCTCCAAGCATTTGAATGCCCAGATCCCGGTTCATACTGTCACCAAGCAATTAACAATCTCCTTTGTTTCATATAAAGACACCAACCCTCGAACTTGAATCGAAGCCTGGGTGTCGACTGATCGAGATCAGTCCCTGCACTACCAAACTGGGGAGATAGTCCAAGCATTAGTTGACAAATGTCAGAATCTATGCTCTCGAAATCTATCCCTCCAACTTTTGCTACAAGACATCAACAAATCTTTCTCCTCGTCAGAAAAAGGAGATATAAAGGTATTACACCAGTTGAAAGCTGTAAACTCGAGTATCCTATATCAATCATCCCAATCTCTTGACTACACATGGAAGCCATCCATTTGCCACTATGGTCTAAGCACTTGGCCGGAGACATATTCATCATCCGATATTAAAATCTCATTAAAATCTCCAATGAAACACCAGACAAATTTGAACTTTAGGATTTACATAAGATTCCAAGAGTGTTTCAGGATTACTGTTTACGACGCCCATAAACCGATCAACCTCCATACGGAGGTTCACTCCTTTCATCACTATTAACATTTCTATATATGGTGGAATAAGATTTGATTTCACTCTTTCATACTCTTGGCCAAAGTGTAAAGTGCTAATCCACCTTACGTCTCTCGAAGCCCACTGCGCATCAAATATAATCCTCTCTCTGAGGATACCATTCTTATCTCAAGTTTAGTTTCAAGAAGAAAACTAAACTAGGGTTTGCTTGGAAAGTCACCAACCCGGCACAGACTCTGACCAAGTTCGGGGCGGCCTTAAACCGTAGTTCCATACAAGAGGAGACTCATTTGTTTAGAGGTCGATCGCACTGAAGACACCTTCTCATTCAATCCTAAATCCCAAACTAGAAATGATTTTTTTAATTAAGGATGAACAATTGTCTTTACTATACGGATGAGATGCTGCAACTTCCTTTGAAACAGTTTAGATTTATTGTCCGTCTCACATCGACTTTAGGCATTAACTCACAACACAAGCGCAAGGCTAATTTTTGACAATTGCGAAAGTCAAAGAATTTAATTCGTTTCTCCCCGTGAAACCTGTGAGGGATGTATGTATTCTCAGATAAATGACTCTCTCCTGATTTATGTCTAAAACGGAACTAGAAACGATGTCCACTATTATCAATAAATGTGTGGGCAACCGGATCACTAAAAAATTTGTTTACATACCTCTCCCTACTAACATCGCTTAAGTGGCAAAATCATTGTGCCCCGTTACATTTCATAGTTCTACATTTGGCAGTCCAACCTTCTCCTGATGTCACTTATGAAAAAATTCAAACCCTGGGATGATACGGAACGAGAGATCTTTATCTTTGCCTCGCCGTGATTAAGGTCTTTCTGACCGGTCGTCGAACCGCTAGAGTTGCCTCAACTGGGAGGATCCATCACTGTTCTCACCCATCCAACTCTAACCACGACTTCTCTACCGGGCCTTAACTAAAGGAGATCCTCCGTGGGATCTACGGAATACTGACATTGCTTAATTGTATGCCTTAAACCTAAACAATAGCTTTTTAAGGCAAAGATAACCAGCTCCCAACCCATTACCAACTTTGAAATCGATCACGATCAATCGTAGGAAACCTTAAGCATGCCCTTAACCCGGAAAAATTTATTTCTTATCTTGTCTTTCCGAGCTCCCAACGTCACACTCCTTTGAAGGTATAACCGGCTTTCTAGTAAATCCTCTCTAGTGAAAATACTCAACCTTCAATCCTCGTATCAATCCGCATCTCTGTTTTCATCGAACGGCAGGTCAACGGATCCACCCTCTCGACTATCTCCATAACCAACAACCAATTATCAAAAACACCTAAGGACCATTTTCAACCTCGCTTTTTTGTCTCTGCCGAGGGAAAAAGATATTAATGACCCCCTCAATTCTATTAATCAATATTTTTCCAATCCCAAGCTCGATATCAAGTAACGCTGCCCCCTCGTAAGCTACCAAACCATCTTTCAAAGAGAGAATTTTAGCCAAGAGACTAGCTTCATATTTAATTTACCGTAAAAAAGTCATCTCCCGGCTAACTGGATCGCCACCTTTCAAGGAGTTTGAAACCTACTCAAACTTTTCTACATTTTCGTATCCATAATTAAGAAAATCGCGAAAGTAAATGAAGTTTTGAAATATATCAAAGAATCGAACACTCAAAAAGGAATGTGATTAAAAATTTCCAACATCGGATGCGTAAAATATGGGGAAATATCGAAATCTTTCAATATCCCATGGAACTGGGTGCAAAAAGATCTCGGATTTTAAATGTGTTTAAAGTAATATAAAAATTTAAGCACTTCATGAATCATTTAAATAAATAGCCTCCAAATCAGAGTACACTATCAAAGTATAAATAAATTAATCCTAAAATCCAGCAGTAAAATTTGAATTAAGTGAATCCGCAAAAGACTGAAAATTTGATCAGAGAGAAGAAACGACTCCCAAAGTTGGAAAGACTTATTATTTCATCAATTTTAATATCTTCTTCTTGCTTTTATTATTTGCCCTCTACTCAAATGGCTACATAAAAATTTAGAAGAATAATAAGAAAATCATTTTTCTTTTTTGATTTTCCTGAGTTCTTCTTGTTTATTTCATAACCCATCAATACCATTACTGTGGTAATAAAACTAACATCCCATAATTCAGAAATGTTATTATCATTGTAATTATATTAATACCACATAACCCAATAATGTTATTTATTAAGCGTAACTATATCAAGGCTCACATAACCTATCACATTTGGTCTGATTTCAATAGTCAATGAATGAATCTTCAAGCTTCGACACGCCTCCTGGATTCAAATGGAAGCTTACAAAAACGTGTAATTCAATCTGTCCGCCAAACACTTCGACGGTCAAGTCGTTAGTAGATCGAGAGGGTTTAGTTTTTAAATAGATTCAAAATAAAAGTGGAACTTACTTGATCTGCCTCAAGGGTTTACCTTTTATAGGTGCTTTGAACTGCTATCATAACAGTTCTTGATTGCCCCCATTACTATCGAGTAGTAACGGTTCCGGTTCATTAAGATGTTGGATAATTATGGTCTTCAATGCCACCCATAATTGTCTTCTTAATTGAGCTCGTCCTGACTGCTATTCTACTAATGTGTCCTACGCATAAAACTCTGTAGCCTCTACTGGTTGCCCTTGCAGGACTCACCCTGGGACCATCTCGTGGCCCACCCATTTATTCCTGCATCTTCGTTGGACTCATTAGCTTCAAGCGAGCTCAATTTTCCATGGATGTATCTTTCGACTACCTCCCATTTCTTACGGGATTACTATTTAAATTTCAAACCCCTGGCTTTCATGGATCGGATCCCGAAATATTGGTGGTCTTTTCTCCTCGCCGTGTACCAAATGTAGGCTTATAGCTTCTATGCACTGCTGTGGACGTTTCGCCCCCGAGGCGTTTTCTGGGCCAAGCTTTGCTTCACTATCACTGCTTATGGCTTTTCGTGCTCCCACTCTCTCCCTTTATTACAAATTAAGGATTTTGAATTTGAAAAGATACCCCTTTCCCTTTATAAACCCAGGGGTTGGCATGCATCTGGCTCCTCTAATCTAAGCTTTCAACAAATTCCTCCATTAGAAAAGATCTTCCTTTTTCGGTTTCACGACCCTTCATCCTCCTGCAAGCCCCATTACCTACGGTTCGCAACAAAGGTTTTATTTTCTCAAACTCTCATCCCCTTCAAGAGATCAAGGTTTGCTGGGGGTGTAAGGATTGCGACTCCTCCCTCTTCCCCCCGCCCCCCGAGCCCTCCGGGTCTCCTCAGCCTCCTAAGGCACTCCCCGGGGCTGGCCGCTTATAACGCCTCCCTCGATTATCCTGACTACGTAGACGCATGTGGTCCGAGGGTCGGGGCTCAAGTCCCATGAAGTGTCCTCCCACCGTAGGTAATCTCATATTGCCTCCTCGACTTCATGTTGCTTTCGGGATTTTTATCCCGACCTTCTCATTTTCCTTCTGCCGGCTTTCAAATTTCAATGGCTCAAGCTGATAATGAAGCCACCCCTTTACTACCGCCTGAGCTACACGCGAGCTGGCCCGAGAGCTGTCAAGATGGATAGGCTACGTGAGTGCCTTTAGGAGTTGCACCCCCTGTGTGGTCAGTAGCCAAACATCTCCCCCTGAACGTGCCCTTGTAGCCCAAGACCCTCAAAGTGGGAAAGAGTGAGGCTTAAAACACCTCCATGTGGTCAAAAGAGAAGCGCTGACGTCATGGCTTCCAAGATGCTCGGAGGGAGAGGGAAGATCTATACCACGCCTACCGCAGCAGATCCCCCTAGAACCGCCTCGCCAGGTGCCTGCCCTAGCGGACTCATATATAACCAGAGTCGAGTCCCCCAACTCCAACCTTGGATGAGGAGTATAAGCGTCGGTACCCTGCCGGATGGTTCAGTGACACGCGGCCCCTTCCCCCGTCTTTACTCCTAGCCTCCCTTGCCTCCCGTGCCCCAGGTCTTTTGATGTTTTTTGTAACTTTGTATTCTTACTGTGAGTGGGGGTATCGATATAAATCTTTTCTTTTATCGTCCGTGCTTGATCTTCACTATTTTTCCTTTTACTGCCTTCCCATATTTGTTTATTTACTTAGTTCTATTTTTTTCCTTTGCTATTTACACCTCCATGTTGGCCTGGACTCAATTCCTCACCATTGGGACGTAGGGAAGATTTCAAGAGTTTACGGTTGGGTCTCTACCTTAACGAAGTTTCATCCTCATTTATTCGAGTCTGGATCCCCTATTTCTTGCATGGAGAATCTCGGATCATCCGAAAGGGGTGGATTGTATATAGACATCTCCCTTACCCAAAACATCCCCAGAATCCAACGTAGTGGATTTTGGTTCTCCATCACCGAACTCAGAATATCAAACATTTAGATTGCATTTCACAACTTTCTTTAGATTCACATGTACCTACGATAATTGACATTCTTGTCTAAATAGAACCTTTTTGGCAAAAACAGTTTTAAAACTATTAAGTCTTTTATTCCTGAAAAAATAAGTAACGAGAGAGGGCTTACACATAGTATTTTGTATTTAATAAAGATTCCGTGATCTCGGCACTGCTACCCCTTCGTGATTCCAATTCATAATGCTGGGACAATTCACTATCCTCCATACGTAGGAGTCCTCCACGGAGACTCCAACTTTACGTGGTCTCCCATGAGCCGGATAACCTGCCTTGCTCGTGAGTACCCGTATCTCCCACTAGGGAACCGCTTGGACCGACCTCTTATAGTAACAAAAATCCACACCTGTTTGTATTTGGTCATTTTATCGATCATGATGCCCTTTTATCCAACATGTCCGTGCTGAGTCGCATGTCTTGCTCATTACCAAATTTCATCATAGTATATCACCTCGGCAAGGTCCGTAAATTTCCACCGGCAATAGGCATCGATCAAGAGATCAGTCGACGGGGCTCTCCAAGATGGATCTGGGTCGTCTCGGAATAAATATAAGTACCAATGGAAGTTCCCGATCCCATGTACTCTCCCCGTTATAGCTATTTTTCACATCTCAATATTATCCGTTCATTACCTCCACTTTTACCATTGGCATATACGGGTAGGACACTATGTCACATGCGATTTATATCCCGCCTCCGCATTAATGATCCTCAATCTTTCCGTCAGAAATCGGTCCCGTCAGTTCTTAACCAAAGACTGGGTACCCAAAACCTTTGAAGATTTCTTTAGAACCCGGTACACCCTGTCTTGGTCCTCAGCTTGGGGAGTGGCTTCGTCAATCTATACTTAGTAAAGAGTCTACTACGTACAATGTCATATCTCTCTCGACTGGCAAATTGTCGATATCTCCCACTATATCGAATTTCAATCGGTAAGGAGATCAAGTGAGGGTACCACCATTTCATGGGAGGCTAATGAGGACATCAAGCGTGTCTCCTGCCACGAATCACATCTCCCTTCCGTGGTCATTAACATCTCGTGGCTATCAGCGTAATACTCTAAAACATAGCGATCTTCTCAAGGGCTGTGGCTCTCATATCGATATGGCTTCCGCACATGCCCTCATGTACTTCTTCGAAGGCACAATCCTACTTCCTGCGCGACACATCCGAGTAGCTGGCCATGGAATGATTTACAATACCCCTCGTTTACTGTGGTATATCTCAAACTCGGCTAAGCATGATTTTATTAGCCACCGGAGGATCTCCGGGTAGGGCCACGATCCTCAAGAAGTCTAAGACCTCCTGGTACAAAGACACCGAGGACCCCCTCCCCCCCCACCTTCCGGAGCATCATTATTCATTACTTCCTTGGTCCGGAAAGCTTCCTCTTCACCCATTCTACCACCGCCTCTACGCTGGAGTATCTCGTACTCAAAGAAGGCAAAACCGGTATAGTTTATCCGCCTCCCGATTCCTCTCCTCCCTAGAACATGCTCCATGAGCGAAAATGTTTGGCAGCAAATTGACCCTTCGTGTATCCTACAAACCTTCATTGGTCTCGTCACCAAAATCGCTTCTGCTACTTAATTCACCAATGTATAACTGGCCCTATACGGACGTGTTCCTCAATAATTAAAGCATTTGTTAAATATGAGTCCATCGGTGTTGCCTGTAGTCAGCCCTTAATATTCATCATTGCTAAGGTGAACGTAGGCATACTCGATTTGTTGCCTCTTCGGGGACCATAATCCCTACACCGATCCTCCGGATACCGGCATCATTTAACTATAACAACCAAACCCTTTCGGGAGTCCTCGACAGTCGATCAACTAGGCTAAGCCTGTAGGCCATGGGGCTTATCCCCCACCACGGTCCGAAGCAATGCCTCGAGCCTCGAGCATTTATCCTCGTTTATGACACAAGTCAAACTAATTCAGCCCTATGGCCCACTTAACAATTCATCCGGACCGGATGGGGTTCTCCAAAATTTGTCGTAGAGTCAATCGCTACTACCTCCACCGGACGAGCCTCAAACTGTGGCTTAAGCTTCCCGCGCTACCACGAGGGCATTACACCAAATTTATCCGTCGAAGGATACTCAGGTCGTCCTCTCATGACTGGCCGACGAAAGACACTAGCTCCTCTCCCGAACTCGTGGGCCTCATCCCATACCAGATTACTCACCGAGCGACGACTGAGACGGCCAACATAACAGGTAAGACATCCCCGGCACCGGTTAAAGCTAACAACCGCTGGGATTGAGATACTTTGAGTTGCTGGGGACGACCGTTTCGCAGCTGCTGGGTACACTGACCCTTTACTCTTCGAGCAATTTTAACAGCGTAGCTCCATCCCCCCGGCTAGCTGACATATAAACATAATGGCTCATCCTTCTCGTTACTGACGCGCCTAATTGAAGTCCACGGGTTTAGTGATACTGACCGCAGCCTATCTTATCTAGTTCAGCCCCTATTCCCCTCGGCCGATCAGATCCAACAAACTTTCCGAGGTCACTCCGCCAAGACACATTTGTCCAAAGTTCTTACCTTGTTCCTTTCTCACATTTTCAGTTCTTCCCCAGTTGGCCTTATGATCCTCCCGACTACCGACGAGAATGTCACCCACATGTATCTCCATATTCCGCCAATCCGCTGAAAACTCCTTCTTGACCATCTGGCTGGGTACACGGCCCCTCGCATTCTTCAAGGTTTTCAAATGCCATCACTTCTCTCAACAAGATATGTCATACACTCAAGTCCACCACCGATCAATGTTGTGAAAGAGTAAAATCCTATGGCGTCCACCAAATTGACATCAATGTTGAAGAGAGTAAAATCCTTCTGACAGTATCGTCGATGTCATGGTCTCAGGCACACTACCATGTCCCGTTTGGCTTAGGCACAAGTACCACATTTTCCACCCAAGTTGGGAACAACAACTCTCGGATGGCATCTTCCCCCAACATCTTGTCATCCTCCCCGACGTTTCACCCTTCTCTTTCCAAAAAAAGGTCCTCTTCTTCTGCTTTGACGGGTTTATAGCTACGGCTCAACTTACAATCGATTTAATCACACCGATCCACTCGGCATATCCTTTGGTTCCATGCAAATATATCCCGTACTCCCCGAGATCTGTGATAAAGATCGCCTCGTGCTCTGGCCCCTGTGGTCACATATCTCAATACCTCTGATCCCCACATCGGGTGGCACACTCCATTTCCTCATACGGTCGCCTCTTCTCGGGACTCTCGCCAGAACTGTATGTAAAAGACATATTCGTCCTGTGGCCCTCCGCCAGTTTCTTCGACGAAGATCCTACTCCATCTGGGCTCGACAAGGCTGCATGGAGTTGGCAGCATCCTCGAAAGCCTTCTCTAGTTGACCTCATCTCCGTCCCCATATCATGTTAGAACTTCATCTTTGGATGGATCATGAGACTATAACTCGAATCGTGATAATGCCTACTGGCCGTCAGCGCCTACGTACGGTAACTAAAGATTCTATTGGTTTCATTGCAGACGCTCCCCTACGGTCACCTACAAGGTCAAGCCACCTCCAACTAACTTATCGCACCCTCCGTAAACCCGACCAAGTGGGGGGCAGCTTACCGCCGACCGGCTACTGCTCATCCCCCAACTTCGATATGCATCCAGAATAGCATAATTCACGTAGCCTCGTGCTGCCAACCAAGACGCTTCCTACCTCAAAATTCGAGATCACCGGCATGATCACCAAAGGATCCTCATGGGGGCAAATGATAATCAATCAAGTTACCCGGGAGAAAGATGTGTCCGTGGGAACTGGGGGATTCCCACCGCTACTACATATGTCCTTTCGCATAAGTCCATCTAATACCCCCGAGACTCCTCCTCCACCGTTGCCCCCGATACGACGTTTTGCGCCTCGTTATACCGGGAGGACTGCATTGGGACTCCGACCTCCCCATTGCCCTGCTCACACTCTATTCCTCGAACGATTCTCCAACCGCCCCCATCCTCAGATGAAGCTTTCAACTCTCTATCTCGAGATTCTGCGCCAACCTATCATGCTCGTGGTCTTTGGCGACATACTAGCAAGACGCTCATATCCCTTCTGTCCTGGTGGGTCTTCCGCTGTGGTGTCATGGCAACATCTTCTTGTCCCGATTTCGATGAACACATTCCTCCGAGGCATCAGTAGGGTCACCACTCACCTCCTCATTCACCTCCATTTTCTCTTCTTCGATCCCCCTTTGGAGACGCTGGTAAGACATTTCCACATGGCGTGTCATCCTGGAATACCACGCGTGTCAACCCGCTGCAAGTGCACTTCCAATGGGCCCGCCAAGATGTGCCCTCCATCGTCGCTTCCACGCCTTCTACGCCCCTCACGGGCCTCCCCGATCCGCATATACCAGGCACGCCTCGTTAACCTCCTTTGAACTTTCTCGAGGGCTTCTTGTTCGGTGACTCCTTGAACTTCGCTTCATCCTCAACCCCCTCGCTGAAAGTTGGCGACTCGCCATTTTCCTGGCCTGCTACCCTCGAGACAAGTGTCAACTGCCTGAACCGATCCTCGAAGCGAGGAAACGCCTTTCCTCTATGTTTGATGGTCGCTTAAAATACTCATCTTTGTCCTACCGGATCCTTCCCAATACGTGTTCGGACAAAAAACCGCTGGCCGAGCTCTTCAAGTGGAGCTTAGGCATCCTTCCTGAACTCACAACCATTTGAGCCGGCCCCGTAAGACCGATCAAATTCCACACGTGTTTCACGGTCCGCTTTCTCCCCGAACTTGCAAAAGAGGGGGAGCCTATGCCCACATGCATATTGGGCTCTATCTGGCGGCAGCGGGCTACCCTACTAGCCCGTATCACCCCCTTCACGCTTGTCCGCCACCCTTTCGCGAAAGTGCATCAATCTACCTTCTACAACTAAGCCATCGCATCCCTCATTGAGCCGGGCGCCACGTGACGTTGGCTGGGGGCCCTCGGACGACTGGGGGATGCTCGGGTCATGTCATATTCGTCCGCACTGGAAAGCGTAGTTTCCTCTCCCCTATCCTCCCGACGAATGACATCTCGTAGAGTCTCTCATCAAACGGGGGAATCATTCCTTTAGTTGGTCCAATATGAGTCGCTAACAATTTGCTCCATGAGTCCTCAGACAACCTTTACCATCTTCGGGAGTCAACTCCTCCGGGTACAGCCTCCTCCGAATCTCCCACCTTAACTGGATCCTGTATTCGCCGTGCATTCTGGGTCGTCTCTCACCGGATTGTTCAAGATTAAACCAAGATTTCTGCGGGGGATCAAGTATCCCATTTGTATTCATCTCGAAAAGGTGGTTATGACTTCTAATGCAAGTCTCTCACTACGGCCCACAACGAGTTGGTCCGATTTGATAATTTTGATGTACATGCTCTAAGTCAGGTTCTCGAGACGCCTTCGTCCAAAATGGAATGCCTACAAAATAAAGACTGTTCTCGGTTGGGAAACACTGACTCCATCAAGCCGGGCAGCAGACGGTAGCTTCGTTTCGTTAATAGATTTTATCAAATAACTTACTTTACTTTGTCTCAAGCGTTTGGGCCTTTATAGGTGCTTGGATCGTTACCTTATCAGGCCCTCGATTGCCCTCTATTACTATCGAGTAGTATTGGGCCCGACTCATTAAGACGCTGGATCATTACGGTCTTCAATGTCACCCATAATGTCTTCAATCGAGCTCGTCCGACTATTATCACTAACGGGTATTTGCTTCATAAACCGAGCCGGAATGGCTTTTGCATACGGGCTCACCCCGATTCATCTCGTGGCGCAATTTCAATGGATGTGACTCCTCGCATCAAATTCCCAATTTTAGAATTATCGCCTATATTTTATACTAGGTAATATATCGATTCATCATAACCCACAGTTTATCTGTAATCGAGGTAATTATACTGGGATGCCCATAACCTAATTAAATTTACATAATCCAATTCATTATATTAATACACATGAACCTCCAATGATATTATTGTGATAATTATATTGAATCTAATAACTCATGAGTATTATTATCATAGTAATTATATTGATACCCCATAATCCATCGATAATCTTATCATGATAATTATATTAGTTTTCCTTAACCATTTGTGTCATAATTAAGGTAATTATATTAATACTTCATAATCCATCAGTGTTAGTACTTTCGATACAAATGTAACCAACTCAAGAATCAACTATTTTATAAAGTTTGAAAACATAGGTTACATTACATACAAACTTGAACTACTAATTTATCCACTTGGTACCTGATAAGTAGTTTATTCATATACAAGTTAACGATTACTTTTGAATTAATAACAACTTACATAATCCTATTTAAATTCATCTATATCTATTACTAAATATAATAATAATAATAATACAATAATAATAATAAATAATAATGATAACAATAAGAAGACAAATAAATATTACATTAGTCCTTAATCAACGTGTAATAAAGCCCATTCTATCCTAAAAATCACGGTTGAATTTTAAAGCCATAAAACCATCGATGGTGTCTACTAAACATAAGTCAACGAATTATTCCAACTCAATAGGTCTAATAATCTTTCAATCATGTACCCTTCTTACAATTTGTTTATTTCGGTGATTGCTCATCGTTTACTTCTATACTTTCAGATCAGTATATTTTTTTTAAATTGAATGTAACTTTGTAGTTTGTTTATTTATGTATGTGATATTTGAATATAAATATTTGACCAAAAAACAAACTTGACTTTATGTAAATATACTGTAATATCTTTGATTAATAAAAATGTTACTGAATAAATTTCATATCGGTAAATACATGCGAAGTGACTAATTTTTTATATTCTAATATATAGTATGATGAATGTGAAAAATCATGTTAACTATAAAGAGATAGATCTTTACTATGTCACAAATTAAAAAGAGATAACAAAGAAGTCATTCATGTATTATATTTTGAGATATTTATGTTAATATCAAGTTAATGCTTAAAGTCCCAAAGAGGTTTTAGAAGGTGCCTAAAGTTATATCACATATTCATTCATCTGAATTTTAAAAGGTTGAATTTATCTTTTTATCACATTAAAATTTTAAGAATAATTTTTAAATAGAATTAAACAAGTTAATACCTGGAAATTACCTCTTATATTTAAACTATTTTTCAATTTATGAGTTTATCAACAGACCTAAAGATTTTTCACGTTAATTAAGAAGCAACTAATAATGAAGTTCATTTTACTTATATATCCCTAATTAATAACTAAAACAATAATTAATAAAATGTAACTTTGAAATTACATTGTTGTGGGCTTAAAAAGAAAAAAAATAATGAAATATTATTGTATCGAATTCCAAAGTAATAACTATTTCAAACAAACAACAAATCATAGGATGCCAAGAAAAATTTTATGAGTATCATTTAATATTAGCTTCTAGCATCGTGTAAACTATTCGAATATAATTTTAATTTTGTTTATTGTAATTATAGTGAAAAGTTTAAACTTATTATCATATTTTTTATTCAAAAAGTTATAGATCATCCATAAGCATGGATGCCTACTGCTATAGTTATGTGGGATATAAATTTGTGAAGTTAACTTTCATTTTATCCATAGTAACTTTTCAAGTATCAATATATTTTTTGGTCAGAATTATTTGAATAATAAGTTACGTAGTTATGATGATAACAACATTTTAAATGACGTCGTTAAACTTTTTAGAAATGATATTTTATAACTGTTACTAATTATGTTATTTTATCTCATTTTCAATAAATGGACAAAATTTGTTAATAAGACTTCCTATTATTTTATTTTATGATTTATTAACATGTTTAGAAGAGGAAACTGTGAAAATAGATTATGAAAACAACTGATTTCTATATGTGCGCAATGCACGGACGCGTCAGCCTTTACTTCACCACAAGTGCCCATTCCAAATACTTCGACCACGTCTAAAGTTGATGAAAATATTTTTGTTTAAATAAGATAGAGCCATATCTTGAATTAAAAAAATAAAATAAAGAAAGCCCAAATACAACAAAATAAGAAAAATCACACAAATTTGCCTCAATTAATGTAAAAAAACCTTGTTTAAAAAGAAAGATCAACTACAAATAAAAATAAAAGGCTAAAATCGCTTACTAAGATCAACTCGCTTATATTGTACTATTGTTAGCTTTAATAATTATACTGTTAGAACTTCCAATTTCACTTATGTAATATATAAATACAGAGATGCAGTAAACTTCTTTGAATTTGGAACTTATGTAAATAACTCGAAAACACCCTGTCATCAGGGTCTTCTGCTTAGCTCTATATAAAAAATACTAGGGTCAACTTTGAAGATAGATAAATGCATAGCTTGGGGACGAAAGATTTTCGAAGGTCAAATGCATACCATTAGCGCATGCCAATTAGAGGGGGCAACTCTTGCATGCGATCTGGGTTGTCGATCTCTCTTCGACCAGATGGAGACCATATTTCACTCAAATATATTCCCTGATTGAAAATTATAAATATATCCCTATACGGTAAATACATCAATTAGTACTTTGATCGTATTAATATAAATGATTGTTTAGACTAAATGTACTTTATTAATAATGTATACAAATTCTCTTATGCGGAGTAATTTATAAGTGACAATAGAACTTATAAGTAGGATTGTCACTTATAAGTAGGTTATAAGAAACGAATTTTATAAGTGACAATCAGCCGAATGCTTTTCTATAATGCCGCTAATATAACTTATAAAGTCAGAAAAGCAGTAAAATGATTTATAAGGCATGCATTTTCATTTATATCACTTTTTCTAAATTTTAATTTATGTAGGAATAATGAAGTAAATTACTTAGTCAAACAAAAAACAAGGAAAGAGAATAGTGTCTACTACCCTTTTAAAAAAAAAAAAAAGTTGATTTTCAACTTATAAGTTAAAATTACTTATAATAAAATTATTGTGTGGTGCCTTGAATCAAATATACCTAAGACTATTTTTCCGATGGGACAATCAGACTTAACCTCGACCAAGTCCCAGGCTTTGTACATGCTTGTTCCAACTAAGCTTTGGGACATGAATCGAATTGTCGACACAACATTTGTCCAATGAAACAAAAGATGCCCAAAGAGATTGAAGTCAGACTCGCCAAGTCCCTCAACCAAGTCCCTACGGGATGACGATGTTTGGACGAAGTATCAGATTTAGCCTGACTTCGCCGTTCCCACACCCCATGTCGGGTTTTAGGGTTTTCTTTAAGTCCTGAAGGATTACTGCTCGACGAGGCCTCATCAACACCCCAGCCTTGACTCACAAGTCTCGAAATCTCAATGTTGTCTAGGTTTTTCTTCGGACTAAATACTTTTCTACACACCCTTGGAATCATCATAACTCAGAAAATCTATTATGCAGAGCTTTCACATAATTTCTCGCTTAGGTTATATAATAGTTTGGCCATAATCATTCATCCTGCAGAGTACACCTACTCAAATTTAAATCAGGTTCTTCCTATTATAATCTAAATCCTGCTTGCGGCCTCGTCCGTGGATTAGCTTCAATACATCGTTTAGGAGCATGGCCAATGTTTAAATCCCGTACATTTCTTCTTCTCTACTAATTCCATCCAGATCTTACGCTAAGTTAAGCAACAAAACCGGTATTAGAGCCTAATAGATGCCCGGAGAATTAATGGTGGTAAAAGTTTGTTGACAAGTTTAAAGAGGAGAAACACCGTCCTGTGGGCAACCAAGGTAAGGTGTTATTGAAGTCGTAGAGGACCCAGGCCTCTATGGAAGAAGCCTACACCGGTTTCGAAAAATTGAGATTCTTTTGATGGTATGCATATTGAAGTTGTCGTTGTCTCTATGACGAGATTATTGTGGGAAGTTTTGCCGGATACTCATTGGCTGGCTAGCCGGACTGTCGTAAAATCAGATACGATCAAAAGCTTAACTAACAGTTACTGCTAAGCAACTGCTCAAGCATATGGCTGACATCCCAAGAATCTAATTTTGTATGTATCTAAATATAATATTATTAAATTTGCATATTGATATTTATGTTGATGATGAGGATGTTTTCTTAATTCTATTAGTTTCCTTTACCAAAGATCATATGCAAATTTTTAAGCGAATCTATGACTAATGGTACCTAATTGCAACTCTGTAAGATGGATCCTGCCTTTATAACAGCAAGTAGTACATGAAAATTAGCCAAGTATTTCATATTCCACCTCAACTGCCTCTAACAAATGTAGCAACAAATGGCAGAGTAGATCTTTCGCTAAGATATTGTTTTCTTTTAAGTGAAGAAAATCACGAGATATGATTCTATTAATGGAAAAGCTTAATTACTTTATCAAGATAAGATTATTAATGCCTCAAATAAAGAAGGTTATGACCGAACGCATTGAATGTATTTACAAGATGCAAGTTTCGCTTATGGAAAATTGATTTCTACAACCATTTTGTGCCTACACTATTTGTAGCAAAATTTCAAGGGACCTAGTTCTTACCGAAACAAGAGAGACTGGCATTGTCTTTCGTGGTGTGACTAAGAGTTTATTTTATTGTAGGATGAATGTACGGAGTGTTTTATAAACTCCCTTTAGTCTGCATAAACTATCTAACACCCTGCTAGAAGTCAGCCTTGTTTTTAGTAATTACCACGTAGTTGACATACTGGACAGAGCGCCAGAAATGGAGGATGGTGCATGGAATTTAATGGAGCTTGGACTCCATAAGCATAGAGATGTTTAGTAGAATAGTGAGAAAAAGAAACGGGGTGGATCTGTATAAGTCCTTATTTGTAATTCTCGTATCGCTAAATTTTAATCCTTCACCCATAAAGACGCCTCTGCATCTAAAGCGCTATCAACTGCTACTGTTGTTACGCTTTTTGCTTTGGTTTATTTTTACTTTGATTCGCCAGTCGAGTTAGTCATAAATAAGCCAAATGATCACAGATCGCAAAACCTGGTCAAGTTAAGTAACCATTACACTTTTTCAATCTGCACGTAGCTTTTATTACCTAACATTCAAGAGTGAGATCGGGTGTACCTTTTTGGCAAATGGAAGGTTTTAGAGAAGCTGAGCTCTCACACTCGACCAAATTGCTCTCATGGTACCAACTATGTACACCCAAGACTAGATTACCGCATTTCTAAAGTTCAGATGACTGATTCCAAAGTCTACTGACACGTAAGACATGAAATATGCCGGGCGGACAACAATTAACCGCCACCAACGCATGTAGTAAATGAAGCCAAAGGATGATTGGATCAAGGGAAGAACAAGAACTTGCTTTGTTAAACGACAAGCAATGAATGCTATCTTCTGTTGTCAGATCTTCAGCGTTGTTTACTCAACATACGAATGTGGCAAAGAATGCCTGGTAATACTTTTACAACCGTATATGAGGCAACCTCGGGGCGTACGAATCGCTCTAGACTCTTAAATTGTATAAGAATCAGATTCAAGTTCGTAAGAATGGAAGAAGACGACCAGAGCTGTATAATAAATATAATCAAGGATACGGCGCATGAGTATTTTCGTCAGGGGAACCTACGAGCAATGAAAAGTTGGGCGAGAAAGCGCTAAGAACGCGCCAAAAAGCTTTGCCTAAGGTAACGACTTTATTGTTAAGCTCGGATTTGACTACCATGAGTCCGGATGAACTGATTGGCAATTTGGCTACATTCGAGATGTTCCTCAAACGGCGCGAAATTCTGGGTATGGGGTGAATTGCATCAAAGCTTCGTCAGACGCCGAAGGAAGTTAAGAATTGGGAAACTATAAATACGTCATGTTAACTTCCACAAAAACCCTCAAACGATTTAAGAAATCATGATTGACAAGCCAACAACTGCCAGTGTGAAACAACAATACTAAAGAAGCCCAAAGGCGCAACTTCACGGTACAAGTTACCGATAAACCAAAAGTGTATTCAATGCGTGAGAATATTTTGGACATATCTTAAGCAAAGTGTCCCATCCATCTCAGTTAAGAATCAAAGAATTACCTCTAATTGAAAGCGAGGAATGCGAATTTAGGCCTGAAGATGGACAACACGATCAACTTAAAAACTTGGACGACAAATAATGGTGATCGAATAATATGAACGACCAAGAGCGCTTTGGAGAATCACAAACCTTATTCACCTCAAACGGATGGAGTCGATGAAGCAAGCGCATAAATTCATAGCTGATTGAAAGGAACAAATTGTAAAATGAAAAACCCGTGAAATTAGAATAATCAAGATCAAGACATTCATCACGGAGAGCGCAAGTTAATTACTAAACAAGGGATTAAAATGATGAATCTGCCATTTATATTCTCGAGGAGATTCTTGGAGTTCAGAAGATGTGCCGGGTGATAGATAGAATTGCTCACAAAGGAAACTGCTCAAACAAAAAGATACCAAATTTGTTCGTAAAGATCAGTCTACCCATCAACGATGAAAAGAAATGACAATTGGTCATCAAACGAAAGAGATAAAGTAAATGCACCATTATTGAAAGAAAGGAAAGAAAGGTCATATTTTCCCATATTGTTACAAACTATATGGACCAAGAGGAAATAAAAGTATTTAACCCTTACGTAACTCAAATGGTCAAGACGATGAATATCATAGTCAAAGGTCTTACACTTCCCCAAACATTAGCGTAATCAAGTTGGTATTTTAATATTGCTGTTCAAGACACATGATGTAAGCATATTTATCTCTCCTAAAAATTATCGTAAAGGGAAGTTGAATGTTGACGGCTTGCCTACATTTAACCGAGCGTTCACTGGCCTAAGTGATTAACTACAAATATCACTTATAAGTAAATTATTACGACGGCGTGAAAGTGTTCTCTTTTGTCAAGGAGGAGTGCATAAATAATGACTCTTCAAAAGACGGTTATGCATGAAACGAAGTTCCTCACCGACAATTGCTATACGCGAGGACATCCGCATAAGCCCCTCGCTTTCCAGTAGTAAAAGACAGGACGTCAATTACGGCACAAGAGATTGTGTCATACTAATTACAAGAATATATATCAAATTATTTCAAGGAAGTTGTTTCGAGTAATACTAACGCTGATGTCAAAGACCAAGCGCCGCTGAGACGCTGTGTTGGAAAACACTCAAGAGTTGTCACTGTGGTTTGTAATGTGTGGTCACAACTCTTCGTACTGAAGCTACTTTACGGATCTCACGATCTGGGCGGTGTTTCTGGAAAGCATGTGAGGCAGCAAGACGCTTCATGTATGTGTCAAGGATTTCGTGATAGACGGGTTAAGTTTCTTAGAGAAAAAATCACACATTCAGAAGTGTTGGCAGTTCGATTCTTCGCATCAAAATGGTAAGGAGAAATATGTCAGTCTCCGATCGTGAGTCACCAATGGAGAAGTTTAAAAATTCAAAATTTGTCGAAGTTCTCGTAGACGCGAAGGAATTACTCATGAATTCTCCGCTCCTATCACACCACAACAAAACGGTGTCGTTGAAAGGAAGAATCGAACTATTCAAGAGATGGCACATGTCATGATTCATGCTAAAAACATTCCTCTCAAGTTTTGGGCCGAGGCTATCAACACTGCCTGTCACATCCATAACCGCATCACCTTACGACCAAGTACAAACAACACAAATTATGAAATATGGAGGGAATGCCAAATGTTTAATATTTTCATGTATTTGGTAGTTTGTGTTATATTCTGTGACTGAACCAAGGCATAAATTTGATGTCAAGAGCGATTTAAGGTATACTGGGTTACTCACGATATAATAGGTTCTAATGCTGCTCAAATAAAAAAGGACTAAAAAGGGTCGCTTTTAGGTCTATATAAATGTAAAGGTTCGATCAGAGTCGAGATTGAATCTAAGAATGCATGGCTGATCGCATCTATCAATAATAAATAACAAATGACAAGGAACATGTCATCAATGGCAAAAGGTGTCACGCATTATTACGCTATTTATTAATCGGCCTATACAACTACCAAATAATCCGTAAGAACCACCCAATTGATAACATTATCGGGGAGATTGACTGGGCGTTAGAACAAAGTTGTTAAGAAACAATGACTACGTAAACAATGGGTTAGCCTTATCGACAAAACCGCTTACAACTAAAGTAGAAAGCCAAAGAATATCGATGAAGTCTCAAAAGCATTTAAAGATCGGATAAATGCCATGCAAAACGAATCGCTCAGCCAAAGAACGACGCGAGTCAGGCCAAGACCTGGATCATGTAAATGTCATGTAATCAAATCGATCTTCAAAAATGTCCGGAAAAGGAGTTGTTACTAGAAATAAAGCAAGGCTAGCTGCTCACATACCTGCAGCTGGAAGTGTGACTTCGAGGAAACTTTTTCTGCCAAGCTGTCAGAGTACGTCTTCTTATCGCCTAGCATGCTTGATGAAGTTCAAATTATACCAAATGGATGTGAAAAAGTGCATTTTTGAATGGTGTGTCAAAATAGAAGTATATGTGTAGCTAGCCCAAAGGGAAGTTCGTCACGACAGCTATCCTCAACATAGAGCAAGCTGAAGAAGCTCTATATGTCCTTAAGCAAGATCTCGAGCATGGTACGAGACCACTAAGTACATATTGACCAAGGGAATGGACGCGTGTGAAATGACAAGACTCTCTTTTATTAAGTATGAGAATTTCAAATTGATGGTAAAGACAAATCTACGTCATTTATTATTAACATTTGGGAGGATGTCCGAACAACAAAAATAGTTTGTCCAATGATGGAGTAAGAATTTATATGAGTATGGTTGGTGGCTCAATTATTTTCTCGATTTCAAGTCAAGTAGATGAAAACAACATTTTCATCTCACCAAGTACGCCAAGAACTTAGCGGTTAATTTGACCTTGAAAATACAAGTCGGTAAAGGACAATCGGCCGCAACTCATGTGAAAGTTAGGGAAAGATGTTGATGGCAGCTTGAGTCGACATTAGCAATTATAGAGCGTGATAGGAAGTCTTCTATCTCTTCACAAACAGTGAGACCAAACACGATATTCGGGCCAAGCATGTATTTTACAGATCTCAAGGAAAGTTCATTCCATTCAGTCAAGAAACGTGATCATCAAATATGTGAATGATACTCGTGAATTATGGTCTTTGTATTCATTTGACACTAACAGACTCTTTTGTAGGGTTTTGTGATGCCAAGACAATGGAAATATCAAGATGTAAAAGTACATCCTGAGGATGCTTTTGGGGAATAACTCGTGTCCTGGTTCAAAGAAGAAAAAACTTAGTTTCTTGTCTATAGCCGGGTTGAATATTATTAGGCACCGGTGAAGTAGCTATACACAACTCCTCAGGATGAATCGATGCTCGAAGAATATAATGTCGTAAGAATGTACTACGATTTCATCAGGACAACTCGAAAGTGCCATCAATATTTCTAAGAATCCCGCAACATAGCCGAACTGCTAATGGTCGACATTAGGCACTATTTCATCAGTGGAACTTGCTGGAAGACAAAGTAATTTCTGGAACATGTGAGTACGCATAAGCAACCGGCATATATTTCTTACTAAATCTTTTGATTTGCCTAAGTTCGAATCCTTAAGATCCTCTCTGGATTACATGTATATTGAAAAATAGCAACCAAAGAAAGTTGTTGTAGCACTAGGGGGGTATACGGTTGATACTGTGTATTACAACCGGAGTGGACGGAGAACAATGTTCCTTTAATGTTGATGCAAGATGTTATAACTGTTGGCATATGTCGGGAAGTTCAAATTTTAGTAAATCTGTTTTAGAGGAAAAAATTGAAGGAGAAGTTAATTCTCGAGTTAAAGGAAACTATGGTTTATTTATTATGGTAAGTTCTTGTCTTAACCACCTACATTCCTTTTTATTAAAAACTTTCCATATATCCTCCCCAAATCATACCAAAACCGCCAATAACTTCATTCAAATTCATCTATTTTCTCCCACAATCATCACAACCGATCACACAAATTCTTTTCTTGTCTACAAAATTACTCACAACCTCACCATATTCTCTCAAATCCAAACAAAAATCCCAAAATTAAAAATAGTTAAGACACGAAGAGGGGTTAATACATCCAGGAAAGAACCAAAAGTGAAAGGTTAAGTGGTGTTGAACTAGCGATGATATTAATGACGCATGTTGAACCAATTGCAGAATGTAGAAGACTAGAAGAAGGGCTTAAAGTCGAAAGCCCTCCTTGTTTCGACAAGTATAGAGGAAGAGCCAGGCTAAATCCAACCCCATTGGGGAGTACGCAACCTATTGATATTACCCACGCTCGTTACTATCAAAGAAGAACCCTTGAAATCCATAATTTCTATTTACCATGGGTGGACTATACTAATGTTCAGAGCTCATTAAACCTAGGCCAAGCAGGTTAATGCGGGAAGATGATGTGGTGTTGGTGGGGAGAGGTACGATGACTAAATTAGGATTGAGAGAATGCTATCGAGAGAGGTTTCTCCAATTATCAAGAAAAGTCACCGACTCTTCGGTTGCCGAGATAAGTCGAAGCGTGTATGTGTCGAATCCATCTGCTTAGCCATTCGTCGAAGACAATTACCTAGTAAGATCAAGGAGCTCCCTCGATTGTGTCTCGGAGCAAATCTATTGATGATAAGTCAATGAGCATTCCCGAATAAGACGGGGCAAAGCATGTGATCGCTGAGAAGGACACTTATATGTTGAGGTGTCTCCAAGCACTAAAGGCTTGGGAGAGAACGTCCTAGTCGAGGACAAGTTGAATCCATTTCAAAGATTCTACTCCCACAAGGGAGATGTGTCGAGACCATGTTGACGACTAAAGACACCGCTGTGGCGCCATGGATGCCGACATACCAAGTGTCATGGACACGCAGCCCGTGGATCTACTAAGGCTACTCATGCAGGGGTGATACCAAGTGTCTCTGACAAGGATACTGAGACTGCTGGAAATATTGAGGAACCAACTGTTGGATGGCAGGTGTCGATGACAATTATTGATGCTAACACTGTGAGGTAATCCCTAAGAATGCTGGGTCGTAAGTCCAAGGAAACACAAGAAGAGGTTGACAAGCCGTGAATCTTCTCAGGCTTCAAGAAGAAGTTGAGTAAGGAAGAGAGAATCACAAAGAGCCGCAAGGCCGAAAGGAAAGCGTTATGTCAGGCTGGTATACGTAGGTTTAAACAAATAGAGATTTACGCGTCACAGAGGCCGGGCGAATCTATTCCTCAAGAAGTGATGCCATCTATTACACAAACTAAATCATGACGACAAATGGTTGCCCGAACATGAACCCCAGGTGACAATGCCAATGTACTCAAGAATCAATGGCAGACATAGTTGGCTGATAACTAAAAGGTAACGTTAACAAAGAAACCGAAGTTGAAATTGCAATCCACACTAGGAGCCGAAATAGAGGATTTCCAAAAATGTTGTTATTACACTACTATTGTGTCTTTGAATTCTAAGGAGGAAAAAGCTGACGGAGGTTCAGGGCAGAAACCTAAATGATAAAGAGTTGCGAAGATGTTATCCGAAGTTTTACTGCTAAGAACCCAAATAGTAAGGGCATTTTGAAGTGGGTCGAGTCATGCCAACCGTTACAACAGTTGGTCCCTACTACCCAAAGCTGGTCAGGGAATTTATTTGAAACATGACTGAGGACATTAACAATCATGGGTACAACTATCATAAGGCAACCTTCGTGAACTTCACCTTTCTCACTTCTCCAAGAATTATCAACTTACCATTTTGCAAGAGCTAACGGGGCGCTTATTGACACTTGGCCTGACAAAGGACTTCCTTCCTCTAAACCTGAAAAGGCGTTGTCCTTCATAAAGTTGGTGTAGCTAATTGGGTTCCTACCACTCATACTACTACCCCAAGTCGTTGGCTGGCGTTCCTGCATGACAGGGTAATCGGGCCTCATTTGATTTCTCGGTCGCACTTTTTTACTCAAACCTGCATAACATGATCAAATTCCCATGATGTTCTGAAACCCATAGCCTATCCTAGCATGATATGTAGCATCCTCCATGACTAGAAAGAAGATGTCCTGACTATTGATGATACAGGGCCTCCCACCTTAGCCTATTACCATCACCCTAAACTACTGGTGGTACCATGCCGTTGATATACCTTTGGCACCCGCTGATGCCGGGTCGAGCTTTAGGAGCAATACTATGGGACAAATTTAGCTCTCGAGGGATGAGATTCGGGTATTTGACGGGATTTATCTCAAATTTAGCCCGTTAGAAATCTATGTCGAGGACACAGGAGCTTAAGGAGAAGATGATCCAGATGTTGATCCAAATATGGTGACAAATGGGTGTAGAGGCACCTCAAAGCTTGATGATGTCCGTGTCCATATGCCGCGAATGTATGTATTTTAGGAGCTTTGCTTTTAAGTAGAAATAAAGGGAGATGTTCTATGGAGAACCCTACGCGGTGCATTTTATTTGTTTGTTTAATTTGGATGTTTGGTGGTGTTAGCCATTATGGAATTTTATGTTTGATGGTACCTGTTTAGCCATTTGTCTTTGATATTTGTGATGTCATTTGGACTAATGTTTGTGTTCTTATTCCATCTTATGTGTTTATTTACAGTTATTTACACTATTTTTATTTGCGGTTATTTACGCTATTTTGATTTGCAGTCATATACGCTAAATTGTGACGTGTGAGGTTCTCAAGAGATTTGTCGCGAAAAACTTACCCAAAGGAGGAGTTTGTTAGTGCATGAAAATTGGTCAAGTATTTCGCATCGCTCTAATTAACCGTATCTACTGGGTACAACAAAACAAGGGCGTGAGTAGATCTTTCGCAGAAGATATTGTTTCCTTTTATGAAGAAAATCTCATGAGATATGATTTGGTTAATGAAAAGGAAGATTTGGGCATCAAGTAGGACGATTTACACGTCTAAAATAAAGAAGGAAAGAGAACCGAATGTATTGAATGTGTTTACAAGATGGAAGTTTCGTTTATAGAAGTTATTTTCATAAACTTATTTGTGCCTACACTATTTAAAGGCCTCTTATGCGGACCTAGTTCTTTACCAAAACAAGAGAGAATTCTGCATTGTATTTTGTGAGGCAAAAGAGCTTTGAGAGTTTATTTTTATTGTAGGCTAAATGTACGGAGTGTTCTATAAACTCCTTTTAGTTTGTACAACTATCAAGTAACATCCCGTTACAACGGTCTTGCTTTTTAGTGATTACTACGTAGTTGACATATACTAGGATAGTAGTGTGTAACGGAGGATATGTGTATTGAAGTCGTGGGGAACCCGACTACACATAAATAGGAGCAGTAAGAAAAATCTTATATTCAGATAACTCCTTATTTGTAGTTCTCAGATCATAGCGAATCCTTCCCCCACCGGGCAAGTTACCACCCAAACCTAGGCTGAATTGGCACCTAACTTGGTTACCGTTGTTGGCGCTTTTTGCTTTCGCTGAGTTTTTAGTTTGATTAGCTTAGGTCGAGTTAGTCAAGGGTGTCAATGACCGGTGTACTAGCAACTGTCGTCAAGTGTATCTATTACACTTTTTTCAACTTAAAATTAAGACATAGCTGTAGTGATCCTAGTTCGAATAATTAGGTCATGGGTGAGTTTCCAATAGTAACTTGATTGTTAAGGGAAAAAGAAGTTTCCTAAGAAACAAATTAAACGGGGTCCAAAACTAGGGATGTCTATCATTACTGTAAGGAGAAGGGACATTGGAAAACCAATTGTCCTAAGAAGAGGCAGGGGCAATATAATGTATCTGGTATTGCTACTATTGCCGAGAGTAGTACAAAATTTGAGGAAGATATAGCATTAGTTGCCGATAACCACATGTTTTTACAATCACGCGTGGATACTTTGATTCTCGAGCCGCCTTATCATATTTGTCCTAAGAGGGAATGGTTTTAGACTTATGAGCAAGTAGATGGTTGTAATATTTCTATGACCAACAGTTCTGATTGCAAAGTAGGTTAGATAGGTTCCGTGAATGTTAGGACTCATGATGGTAAGTTCTGTACCTTAAAAGATGTTAGGACTCATGATGGTAAAGCTTCTCTACCTTAAAAGAATTCGATTTCAATAGTCTACTAGACAAAAAGGGGTTCACTGCAGGTGAAGGTGGGAGGATAAATGTCTGCAAGGGTTTTGAGGTGATTCTGAAAGGTGTTAAGCAGGTTACTTGTATTTCGACAAGGTACTACACCCCGATTCTATTGTCAGTTGCATCCTTTGTCAGTTGGCTGGTTTACATGACTAAGTCAGCGTATATGAGGCTTCGGGTCACATGAAAGTGAGAGATGATGCGTATTCTCGCTTAGGACACCTTCTTGGTGTGCGTGGTTGAAAGACTTGGGATTTTGTGAGTTAATCGTGTCTTTGGAAAATTATAATGCGAATTTCCTAAAGCTACCATAGAACAAAAAGGCACACCGGATTACATCCACTCCAATTATTAGGATTCTTCACGCAGTTGAATCTTGGGAGGTCGTAGGTATTTCTATTGTTGATTGATGACATCGAGGATGACGGCATTTATTATGCAGCGTGTTGATGCTTTCAAGTATTTCAAGGATTGAATACTTGAGGAAAATCAAACAGGACGGCGTCGTTTACTCACGCACCGATGGTCTGGAATTCTCGCCTGTCTGAGTTTGATGAGTTTTGTAAGTAAAAATGATTGCTACACATCATAGGGGTTAGCATACCGCACAACGTAAAGGAACGTATTTAACGTATTAACTTCCGAGCAGAGCTCGACAGACAAGAGACTCAAATGTCAAGGTTGACAAGAATGTACTCCGGGGCGTAAGGCCACCACAACCATTATTCGAGCAAAACCGTGGTCCTCACACAAGTATAAATCTGAAAAATTTTATTGAATTATGGTCTCGTAAGTTTGTTGATTATACAACTGGTGAGTCTTTTGTTCCACTACTATTATCATGTAAATTTGAGGGTAATTTAGGAACCAAGTAAATAAGGGTATATTTGTAGGCTATGGTGATGGTGTGAAAGGGTATTGAATTTGGTCATCATTTGAGAAAGAGTTATTCCGAGAAATGATATTTGATGAGAATTCTATGTTTAGTTCGATACCATAAAATCCAATAATAAAGGCCAAGTTAGGCGGAATCGAAAGTTGCGTGCACTGTGAGAGACTCGTGTTAGTGGTGATGGTGAGTAGCTCTTCAGTCGCCAGCCGAGGCGTAAGCATCGTAAGCTCCATCCCCTGTGATGAACATCACGTTGTAGCTCTTGATCACCCTAGAAGAACTAATACTATGGGAGTACCTCCTACTGGTGTATACGCATGAGGATATGCTGCCTCGCTTTTACAAGTTTTAGATGAAGTGATTGGCGAGCCAGCCTTGTTATAATCAAGTCAGAATCGTATCAATCGTCCATTGGCTTGTCATTATGCGAGATGAAATGGCGTAAAAATCAACTGGGAGCTGCCACAAACCAACAAAGTAAGAAGTTGTCACTTCTGCAAGTGGGTTTCAGCTGACAGGTTATCACTAACCGAGTGGGTAAAATATAAAACCGTAGTGGTTGCTAGAGGTTTTACCGTAAGGAAGGAATAGACTAAAATGAGATATTCCTCACCCGTAGTTAGACATACTTTGTTAGAGCGTTGCTTGTTGTAAAGGCACGTGACTCGAACTTGAGCAAATTAGACGCGAAGACGCCTTTCTTACTGGAGAGTTATTAGAAATAAGAAATTTATATGACCCAAATGATGGTTTCCATGAACCCGTAAAGAAGACTATGTTTCCAAGTTGAGGAAATCAGATATGGTTTGAAGCAAGCCTCGAGGTAGCGGTACAACAAGTTTGATACCTGTACGATGGAGATTGGGTATTCAAGGAGTCCATATGACAGTTGTGTTTACGACAACAAGGTTATAGATGGTTCTCTTATGTACTTAGTTATATATGTAAATGATATGTTGATAGTCGTGGTTAAGAAACTGACATTCAAAAGCCTATGTTACTTAGTGTTGAGTTTGAAATGTAGGATTTGCCCTACAAGAAAATTCTGTGGAACGGAGATATTCGTGGATGTGAGTCTCGGTAAAGCTTTTCTATTAGAAAGTGCTACATCGAGAAGATTTTTGTTCAGATTTGGTATGGCTAATGCTAGGGCAATTGAAACTCTTAGTGCTTCAAATGCACATCTATCTATTGCGCTAATTCCAAGTCATCAACCGAAATGTATACATGTAACGTATACCATATGCCAAAGCAGGGGGCTGAAAAGCTTGATGTATAAAGTATGGTTTTAAATTAGACTTGATCTTCACCGATCTTAGTATTGTCAATAGGTTCATGATCGATCCTAGTAAAGAACATTGGCAATCTGTGAAGAGGACTTTTCGCTATCTCAGAGCTACGTCTAATATTGATCTTTGTTACGCGGTGATACCGCGCTTAATTTATGGATACTCGATTCGACTACGCCGAGACGTAAAAGCTAGAAGGTCTATGACTGGGTATGTATTTACTCTGAGGTTCTCATAGAGTCTGAGGCTACGTTGCAATCCATGTTGACTTTGCTTACTACCGAGGCAGAGTATATGCACTTAAAAGCTGCTAAGGGTGGTATCTCGCCGTAGAGGACTAGTTATCGATTCGAGGCTACATCATGATCAGGATGTGGTATATTGTGACAGTTTGAGTGCAATATGCTTAACTAAGGATCGCTTTCATCATGAGAAATAATGGCACATTGATCTGGCGATATCATTTTTCTAAGAGGCGAGAAGAGAATTATGTAAACAAAGCTGGTACCGTAGATAACCCAACCGAGCATTGCCATTAAACCATTTCACAGAGCAAGTTTCAACATTGTTCGAACATGCTAAACATTCAGAGTTGTTGAAAAGTATAATTATTCCTCTCATCGACTTGATGTCAGAGCACCGCAATACTTGTACTCACCATAACAACCGAAATAAAGTAAAGTATAATAAAATAAATAACACAAGTGGACTAGAACTCCGCTCGGGTAAATTAACGTGAAGACTTTAGTCTGTGAGGCGTCAGCCTAAGTGAAAGATTCCACTAGAATACGAGGATTACAAATAAGGACTTATATGAATGTTCCTCATTCTTCTATGCCCTATTCTACTCCTATCTCAATGTATAAGTCCAGGCTCCCCCTGACTTCAATACACCTATCCTCCACGTCACAGTACTCTCCCAGTACGTGACAACTATGCTGGTAAGCAATAACAAGCAAGACTGTTGTAACAGAGTGTTAACAACAGTGGTACAATTCTAAAGGAGTTTTATAAAGTAACTCCATACATTCAGCCTACAAACACAAGAATAAACTCTCAAAGTATTTTCCTCACAAGAACAATGCAGAACGATGTATGCGTGTATTTCTGGTAGTCGATTAGGTCTGCATATGAGGTCTTTATATAGTTGTAGGCACATCCAAGTTTATGGTAATAATTCCCATAAACAAAACCTTCCATCTTGAAAATAATAAATTCACACGATCTTTTCTTCTTGAGCAAGCCATGTGAGAATCTTCTTACTTGAGGTTCAAGAACTTCCTTTTTAATTATATTAATAAACATATCTCCAAAGATCTTCTACATAAAAGGAAATAAAAGCTCTTCGAAATATCTCCATCATTCTCGAGTTGTTGCAACCAACTGCTAAGGACAGTTGGTATGAGTTCGCGAAATACTTGGCCAATCTCCATGCACTAACAAACTCCCCCTTTGAGTAAGTTTTTCGCGACAAATATCTTGAGAACCTCACTCGACATAGTATTTCTGCTGTGATATAACCACAAGATCGCAAGATAACAGATAAACCGCAAATAAAACCAAGATGGACAAAACACAAACATAAACGAAATGTCAGTACAAGCATTAAAGATAGATGGCTATGAAAATAGCTAACACTAGCTAATAAAAAAAACCCATAAATACCCCACCATAGGGTTCTTCATCCGAACATCTCCCCTTATTTGTCCCAAAAACATAGTCAAAGCATAAAAACCTCAAATAAAGTGGTAATGTTTTGCTAAAGAGATCATTCCTAGGAGGCTTCAAGATCACTATCAATCGGCAAATTGATCACCGCTTGATCATCCTCCCCAGCCAAACTCCTGAGCCTTGCCTCCAAAAACGACTTTTCTCGCCAACTCGTTTAGAGTAACTCCCTGATGCTTGACCTCATCCCAAAAATGGGCGCCCTTACCACACCGTACCTAATCCACTTCCGCCCAATCGCCTCGTGAATATCAACAATATGCCCCCTCGCATTAACTCGCATATAAAGGATAAACCTGACCTCGAGCTTCCTCATCATCATCGCAACGCCGAAAGTGGGCGGGCGCCCATAATAATCGCAGACAACATACTTGGATAGGAAATGTAAGCTTCAAGATAACATGGAATCGTGCATGTCAACTGCTTATCAAGCATGAATCGCCAAGGTCAACGGTACCCCCGCGCCAATCATATACAACACCCTAGCCATGGTTTCGCATTACCGGTAGCTGTGGTCGTGAGCACCCGCTGATAACCCTTTAATTTATGCAAGACAATATACTTAACACTTAATCTAGATGAGGGAATTTATCCTTTGTCAAGCCAAGTGTCAACAACACCTCCGGTTAACACTTTGGCAATCTCATAAAGTTTTAGTTTGGACCCAGTTTTACCCCCATTAGCTCTCCCAAAGTATGCATTAATAATACCGGGGAAAATTCAATAGTGCAAAGTGTTACCTTTTGAAAATTGGGGCTCTCAGGATCATCTATGTCCTCAGTCATGTTGCAGATGAACTCCCTTACCAAATTTCGATAATACGTGGACCAACCGTTTAACAACAAGATGATACCCGTGATCTTCCGTATCGCTCATAATGTCAATATTCTTCTCTTGGTGCCCTCGATAGCATCCTTTTCAAGAAGAATCCTTCGACTAGCCACAAACCTCCACTTAGCCTCTTCCTCTTCGTAATCAACATTTTTAAATGGAGATGTATGTACATTCTTCTTAGAAACCTCGTTCCTAAGTCTTGACTGCTCTCATTGATCTTGAGTTTGCCCTTGGCCTTCCTCCTCCTTATTATCACCGCAACAATATCCCTCATATCTATCCCCTGCCGCCTTCATCATTTTACCTTCATTTGTTCAATACCGGATTCCATCCGGCCGTGTAGCCCACCGGGTCTAACATCAATCGGCACTGCCTCGCCACTTCCTACACGCCACCCCCTGTAGTCTCCTCAGTGGCTCTTCTAGCTTTTCTCTCTACACTCCTAGCTTGGCAAAGATGTTCTTTTATCCTCGGGCTTAGTTTCAGAGGGCTCCTCACCTCTATCACTTCCATCAGTTTGTACTTTCTCTTCTTGGACTTCTTCTTTTCCTGACCAACAGCCTTAGGAATCTCAACCTCTTCAATGTTTAAGGTGTATGTAGCACCTTAACCAAAAGGTTGTTCTGCCCCTTCTTTTAACAGACACTGCGATTCTAAAGACCAGCGACAACAACATTTGGTGTCACATCCTCTTCCTTCGGGCCACATTTTTGCCATCCATTGATGTCAACCTCGCCGTCCTCCATGCCAGTTGTCCCCGCTTACTGAGTGACATTCTCATCCTTCTTAGTGTCATTGCCAATATCAATGACAGTTGGTCTACCTTCATCTGTCTTTATAGGAGCATTTTCCTTCAACCCATCCATATTGTCCGTGACACTTGGATCAACAGCCTTACCAAAGTTCTCAATACTTGCTTGTTTACCAGCATCAGTCACAGTGTCATCAACACTTGACACATCCACATTTATCCCATCAGGGTTATCAATACCATTACTCACGTCACCAATATTTACGTAAATATTGTAGCGGCTCAACAAATTTTACCCATCGAGTCAAGAGCACTTTGGAAATGCCAGTGATGCTTCAACAAATCCAAAGATCAACACACACAAAGAGTCTCTAACTGTTTCATCAACAATTGTAGCAATTGGGTGATATCAACAATTGGTGGAATACTCAAGAGGAGTGGATTAACCACCACATCGGGCTATCCCTCTTTCGCTTGTCGAAACAGGCTTTCACCTCGCCTTTCCATTTCTTAGTTTCTTTTACTTTTTTGGATTTTGAGCTTGAACCTCCACCACTGGTGGTTTAACCACCATCCATGCATTATCACCAACATGCTCCACCTTTTTCTTACCCTTCGTTGCTTTTCTCGAAGTGTTAACGCCTCCTCGAGTTCTTACCATAATTGTAGGTTTGGGTTTTGTGAGTTTAAAGATGAGAGGGTTAGGGTTTTTAGTGATTTGGACAGAGATGATAGATTTGGGAAAGTGTTTGAGAGAGTAATTGTGATGATTGGGGGATTATGAATGGGTTTGGAGTATTTGATTTTATGGTAAATGGAAAGTTGAAGGAAATAGGGCGGATAAGACATCTTCTTACCATAATTAATAAACCGTAGTTGCCTTTAACACGGGAGTTTACTTCTTCTCCAAGATTTTCCCCCAAACTTAATTCATCGAAATTCAAATATCCGCATACATACCAACTACAAATAATCTTCACTATTCTTCGAGAATGTATGTTCTCCTTTCCAATTGGGCCAGAAGTACATGGTACCAACCTGACCCATCAAAGTGCTACAACCCTTCTCTGATTGCTAGTTGTCAATGACACATAATCCAAGAGATGATCTCAATGATTCAAATTGAGTTGCCTCTAGGGCTTTTGTAAATATATCAGCAAGTTGCTTATCAAGCACTCACAAAACTCCAAAGAAATTACCTATCAACAAGCTCTGATAAAGCCGTGTATCTTATGTCAATATGCTTTATCCTGCTATACTGTAATCGAATTTTGAGGCATGGCACTCATGTTGTCACAAGAAATAAATACCTTGTTTTGACATTAAGGGATGCCCTCAAGACCGCTCATCCACAAAGAGTCAAGGCGGCAATCGCTACCAAAGAAATTATGTACTCTGTCACCGTAGATAAAGAAATTGAATTTGTTTCTTGCTGAACCATGATACCTAGATTATTTCCAATGAAAAAGCATCCACCGATGTGCTCTTCCTCTCTTTGTATTTCCAGCCCAATCACAAAATCCCACAAGAGTACTATTCGTGTCAAATGTATGTTAAGACCATACCCACAGCTTATTCACATATTTGATAATCCTCTCGACTGTCTAAATGACTCTTCTTCGGATCCGCTTGGAATTTTGCACACACACCAACCGAAAGCACGCTAATATCCGACCCGCCTGTTGAAATAGAGAAGACTGTGATCATGCTCTTGTAGTTATTGATGTCAACCGAACTGCCATCAATATCTTTACCAACCTTGACATATGTAGCAGCTGGAGTCCTCTTAGACTTTGAATTCTCAACTCCAAATTTCTTCACTAGATTCATAGCATATTTTGATTGAGATATGAATATGCTATTCTTCATTTGCTTGACTTGAAATCCCAAAAAGTAGCTTAACTCACCAACCATGCTCATTTCAAATTCCGACTTCATCTGTTGGACAAACTGTTGTACCAGTTGGTCTGACATTCCTCCAAAGATTATATCATCAACATAGATTTGAGCCACCATTAGTTTGGAGTCTTCATATTTAATGAAAAGTGTCTCGTCTGTTCCTCCACGTAGTATAATTCCATCGCTGCCAGCAACTTCTCATGATTTCCTCATACCAGGCCCTGGGAGAATGCTTAAGACCATACAAGGCCTCTCTCTTTAATCTCAGCCACACACAGCATAGTTGTTATTAACAAAGCCCTTTAGCTTTTTTGGGCTCTACTGGGAGTTCCTCTTTAGTTGTAAATACACTTCAGAGTTGACGATGTTGTCAATGAGATGATGCTGAATTCTCTTAAAAATGGATGGTTGTTCCACTTTAGATCGTCTATTTGTTGCACATACTTATGTTGATAAGCTGGTGGCGCACTTGCATCCTCTTAGCGTATATACGACCCACTTGATCCAGCGCTGCCATAGATTCATGACAACTTTAGTGCGTTTGTTGAAGACACATGATACTTTCTGTACATTTTTGGAGTATCCCAAAAATATGCCTTAATCTAATGACATAGAAACTTACGCATAGGCTCACAGATCGTGAGAATAGCAGCACAAACTTCACCAAAGATATTAAAAATATTATACATTTAGTTTCTTTCCAACTTCCAATATTTCACTTAATTTGTGTTGTTTGCTTTTTGGGTGAGAATTCGATTGTGGATATATTTGTGTTGATAGTGCAGCAGATTTTGGGAATATTTTTGGCATGGAGCATAACTTGAGCCATTTTACCCCTAAATAGTCACGATTCTTCCGTTCCTCTCTTACGTTACACATTTGAGGTGTAGTAGGAGAGAAAAAACTTCGTAGTGATCCACTTTAGTAGCATAGAATTATAGAGAACTTGATTTTCAAACTCATGCTATGAGTGCTCCTTTTTTGAACAACGTGTTGTTCTTTTCTTTTAGTTGGACAATCGGCTTCTTTGAAACATCAAGGTGTTAGACTTTTCTCACAACTGAATTCTACCCAAGTATATAGAGAATAGTCGTAGAACACACATAACTGCTCTACATGGCTTTAATCGTTGTCCACATGAATCTATGTGAATTAGTTCGAAGTAGGTAGTGACCATATGTTGTAGCTTTTGGTATTCTTTGGTGCTCACGACGACATTCTCGCGTTGTTCTTTATACCGAGTGTTGGTAGTCACTGCAAGTAACTTAACGATATAAGTTGTTGAATGTTTCTATAATTTGTGTCCTAACTTCTTGTGCATATCTAATCATCTTCGATTTTCCTACTATGGCTGCAATTCCACTTATAGCGGTTATCGGCCGACTACTTGCAACCATGCATGTTTGATCGCAAGCTGTTATTGACGGTACATCCATCCTTCTGAAGAAGACTTTTCGTGCCATCATTAGCTTAATTGGTGATGATGTAGGAAGTGCTTGATCGATCCTTCACTTGAGAACATCGTTGTGGGATGCTTAGCCTTGAGTATAAACTGAGGATGACTTAACTTGACCACAGCGTAATTAACTTGTATGATGGATACTTCTTCTTTAGATCATGAAACTATGAGGCAATGTGTCACTTTCTTACAAGGTAATACTTGATACCAAACTCGGTGGTTCGATCTTAGATGGTTATTGTTGATGATAGTTGGTTTCCTTTTGAGGGCCTGAAACTTTGTTTCTTTCTAATTATGAGTTATTCTCTCTTGCTAATCCATCTATCCCGAGCCATTCTTTCACATTACTTTGAGAATTTCTTGAGAATATTTGTACTGGATTCATCCCATTTTAGACTACTGCTAAGTGATTGCAATTGGACTTTAACTCCTTGATCTATTTATCTCGATCTCACTTGGGTTTAAAGTTTTTAAACTTAACTTCCCTTCAATTTTCTTTCTTAGTACGACTTTAGTATATTTCAAGCTGACTCGGTCCACTTAGATTATAGCTCAGAAATGACTCCTCTTAGGTAATCATCATAATGCTTACTTTTGTTTGTGGCCCCATTAAATCACCAGAGGGAATTTGGGCATTAAATCGACAATTGCTCCACTATAACGGTCTCACTTTCAGATAAATGTCGGTAGGATTTGTGTAGTGGTTATTAGATTGCCCTCTTAACATAGTTGGAAATTAAACCTAAATGTAGTGAATCCTTGTGGCTCTACCTTTAGTTCATTTTCAGTTTTTCTTTTTGCTCCCGAGTTATGGCTACATTTCATGAGGTTTTCTTTTCCACTTATTGGTCCCACTTTCTGTCATTAGCGGTTAAGGTAGTTGGTTCCTCAGGGCCATTAGACAACTTCGGATTTTTGTTGAAATACTTTGCAAGTAAGTTCGTGGTTTTAAATAAGATCTTAAATGCATTCATTATCTTGACATTTAACAAGGCTATCCTCTTTTTTAGCGCTTGATTCCCCGTGTTTAGGGACATCCCAGATGTAGTTAGGTTTCCATTGATAAATTTCGTAGTGAATTAGGGTTTTGAGATTAGCTTGATAGTAGTAACTTTGTAGTAGAATTTCTTAGGAAGTGTCCTAAGAACTTTCATACTGTTTTAAATTTGCTTTCATGCTTTCCCCGATGAAAAGGACTAGAACAGAAAATGTCCTTGATTTTGTTGTTATATGAGACTATGGTTTAAGTAAAATCTTCCGATTTCTCGAGGAGTTACAAATAGGTTGTCAATTATTGAAGTCTTGACATGCATTACTTATAAGTTCCACCATGGCGGTTTTAAAGTTTGGCAGTTTTTCATGAGTGCGCTTGTTGATAAGCTTGGCATTAATATCCAAAACATTGAATATATCATTGAGAACTTTTGATAAATTTCGGTGTAAAACTTCATCTTATTCTCGGTCCATTCTTTCATAAATCTTCATTTGTTACCCATTATTTGTTAGTAATAGTTGGTGTCGTCCATCCTCCGCCCGCTTTTATTTTCGCGTCTTGAATTGATAGACTTGGGAGAAAGCAGGTCATCTTACCTTCGGTAGGCATAGTTAGAGCCATGAAGAGGTGGCTAGAATAGATCCTCCTTCCTTAAAATCTTCCATAGTTAGTAGATTACACGATGCATTGCATTTAGAGTCGTCTGCAATACCCGATTAAAAAAAGTGTAATCGGCTCCTCGCTACTGACTTTGTTTGTTCGTACAACCGTTAACAACACTTGTACTCACTCTGGTAACAAGCTGAAATAAAGTAAAATCTGATAAAAGCGAAATAACACAAGGGATGTGCTTGATTAGGTGTCGAGTGTGGCACCCCGGTGCAGGGGCCAGGCTTTAGTGAAGGATTAGACTAGGAGTGTAGGGGATTCTGAGCCAAGAACTTATATGAATGTTCACCGTTATTACATGCCTATTCTACTCATCTCGATGTACATAAAAATCATGGGCTCACGACTTGATACGCTTTATCCTCAGCACGTCCACCAATATATGATGCGGTGACAAGCTACCTTGATAGTAATAGCAAGCAAAGCTGTTGTAGCAGGAGTGTTAACGATAGTGAGTGCAATTCTAAAGGGTTTTATAAAGTAACTCCATTTTGTATTCGACCACAAGACAAGAATAAACTCACCGGTGTTTTCTACATGAGAGCAAAATGCGAGCGATGTATGCGTGTATTTCTAGTAATGATTAGGTATGAAGTCTTTATACGGTTGTAGGCGGCGCCCCCAGAGTTTATGGTAATAATTCCTATAAACAAAAACCTTCCGTCTTGAAAATAATAAATTCTGGCAGTGCTTCTTGGGTAAACGTGTGAGAATCTGCTACTTGCGAGTTCGAAACATTTTAAATTATTTTTAATAAACATATCTCAGAATCTTACCTGAAATGAAATAAAAGGTCTTGAAATATCTCAAAATAATTCACCAGAAACATTGCGATAGCTACTTTAGAAAAATTAGTATACTGTACAAACTAATGCTGACTTCGTTAATTAAGAAATTAAAATGTGAGATTATTAATTGATTCTGAAAAATTTGAAACCACTTTATATTATAATAATACGATAATGTAAATGTTTGAAGTTGGTTGTCGAGATAAGTTAAGGCGAGAGATATCGTCCCGAATTCTGTTCGGATTGTCACGGTTGAACCATTGGGCTGACCGATTACTCAATCGTCAAATAAAGGCCCGACACTTTAAAGCCATTTCCGCTTTCTTCCCACTGCACTTGGCAGTAGTGACTTTTCCCGTTTTTGCGATTAACTATTGGCGATTTTTCTCGCCAAATACCGAGCTTTGGACCTCGGAAATGTTTTGGAGAGCTTCCCATAAATCATCTACTCGATTCAAAGTAAAAAGGTCCGTCTTGTTGGTATTTTGTGAGTTAGGTCGAGTTGACTTTTTAGTTGAGTTTTTGTATTCGAATTTTATTCTGTCGATTATGGGTTCTAAATTAGATTATTCTTAAGGTTGAAATTACGTGTTTGATGTGGAATTTCGGACATTTTAGAGACGTTGACTTTTTTGGAGATTTTAGGGGTTGACTTCACATGAGATATTGTGAATATAATTATTATCTAGGCTTAGATTATAGTATAGGGAGATAGAAAATAATCGATATTTGGGGTAGAAAGTGTTGTTATAGTTGAGTTGACTTTGAGTTGATTTTGGGTTGACACCACAAAATATTGTTGAAGTATAAATATGTTATTGGACACTTTGTGATTGTTTTGAGTAAAATTATGAATTATATGTTGTTGGAGAGAGAGCATATGTTGAAATTAGTTTTAGTAGATTTTGAGTAGTAAGCAGGGCTTTGGGATTAGAGGGTGGTAGAAATGGCTTAATTAGTTGGAAAAGTTGAGAATTTGGGTTGATTGAAATTGGTTGATGTAGTAATTTGGATAAGGTATGGGCCGATTATGGAATTTAGTCCAGGAGTAGTTGAAATTAGTCATCGTGGTTGTCATTGAAAGCGTAATTAGCGATCTATCGTAAGTTGTCAATTTGTAAGCTAAAGTGGGTTGAAAAGTCGAGGAATTGAATTAGGATAAGTTGAAATTGTTGCGGTAGTAATTATATTTCGGTGCTTTTGTTCGGACTCGGAGCAGCGGGAGAAAAGCGTGTGGATAGATTAGTAACTTGGCCCAATTAGTGCTTAGCAGTGAGGATTTATCCTTTCGTTTATTCACATATTTATGTTTGAAAGTATATGATAATTGATTTTATTTGTGTAGGTACGTATTTATAAACTTATACGTAGGTATAGTTGTAAGTGTGAAAATGTTGACTTGTATGAGGTGGTTGTGTTAGATCGTTATCAGTATAATTGTTTTGTGGTATTTATGTTTGAGTGTAGAGTCCTTTAAGTATATTTATGTTTGTTCACATTCACGTTTGAGTATATTTGTGTTATGGACATATGCAGTGAGTATATGTGTGTTTGAGGTATAAGGTTACATACGAAATTGTTGTATTATTGTATATTATGGATGCTACATTGAGATTATTGTGTGATGGTTGTATGTTTGGTATTATTGTGTGTGAAAATGTAGATTATTTGAATTGAGAATGTTGGGATGATGTGGGGTGTTCGAAGGTGGGCACGGGAGAAGGATATGATGATGTTGGGTGTTCGAATGGTGAGCCTTGCGGGAAAGGATATGTTGTTGTTGGGTGTTCGAAGGAATTGAGTACGCTTGGGGAAAATGATGGAATATTATATGTGATATTCTGTGGTTTTCATTCCTCGTAAGTTTATTTATTGTTGCAGTAGTAGTATGAGCGATGCGTCTTGCAAAATTATGATGTTTTACTAGTTTGATTATGTGTTATGAGATGCTGGGTATGGCAGCGAGTTAACGTAGTGAAGTGCTTACATAATGTGTATGTTGATGATAGTTATTTTGCTATGAAGCCTTGAATAATTGATATTTTTTGTATTGTATATATATATATCTACTTACATGCGTCGTATCTTTATTGTGTCTGCCATTGGATGTGGGTAAGTTCTGTCCAGGAGTGATTCGTTTCCTTAGGTATCGAGTTGCCACTTCCCGCGCCCAGTTATTGGTGCCATTTGTGAGCGGGTTAAGTAGGTGTGAGGTGATTTTACTAGGTGAGGGGCGAATCGCAGGATCCTCAGAATCATCTTTTATTATTTTTGATGTACTCAGTTTTCACATTTTGTTTTGGGATGTTGAAATTGTAAACTATTTTGTGGAGTATTTGAGACTTGGTATGTGATGAAATTTTATACTTTGGTTTTGATTTAGGCGATGCCACGATGGTTAAACTACATCACTGATATTTTGAGGTTTGGAAACTATTTTTTATCGAGCTATCGGGTTTATTGGTTATTAAGCAGGGTGATTTCGAGTCAACCGTCGTATGGTGACTCGGATATACGGGTTGATGGCGACTCAGGCTTCGGGTATGCGACTCGGAGGGTCGTTGAATTATAATTATCAGGCGTGGTTTCAAATTTTAAGCGGGTTACATGGTGTGTGTGCCTACGTCCCTAAGTTTCCGTTTTGAGTTCACCGCGGATCGAATCGTGGACTTAGTTAGTGGTAGAGTCTTCAAGTGAAATTTGAGGCCCAGCGTTGGTAAGGTGATCTTGGAAGAGACGGGGAATGAACTAGGCGAGGGGCGGCCCCAGGCCGGAATCTCGTGGAAATAGGAAGGGGGCATGAGTGAGGGCAGTGTAGACCCAGCCCAGGTGCTAGGAGGGAGGCAAATTTCCGGAGGAGTCGAGTATGAGGATTTTGGAGGCGGTCGGAGTGGCAGAGGCCCAGTACCCAGACTCGCAGGTGGCGCTCCCAGAGATGGAGATTGAACCCAGTTAACTGCAGTTTCTGAAGAAGGGACATGAGGAGTTTAAGTAGTGCAGCGACGCGGAGGTTCTTGATCAAATTCTTGGAGGCATTATAGAATAAGTTTGAACCGATGGTTTGGGGATGAGTTGAAGGTGAAGTTTGCGATTAATGCTTAGTTGTCGAGGACGGTAGGAGTTGAATTGGAACCCGTGTCCGCAGATTTGTTAACTAGAAATTGGATGCCGTCGCGTAAAATTTAGATTCGGGGAGCAGCTTTTAAGCAAAATTTCTATTTGGGGCTTCATGTATGTATGCGATGGAGAGGGATTGGATTCCCGAGATCACAGCGGGGGAGAGAAGGGCAGGTTGATAGGTATGAAGAGGTTTAGCGACTTGAAACTCTGAAGGATCGCGGGTTTTTAAATCGAGGGGCGGGAATTCAGTCGTGAAGCTGTCCTTGTTAGCTTGCAGTTTTCACCAGTTGAGAATGCAGTGGAGAGGGACATAGCAGAATTTAGAGGTGAAAAGAGAGGGAGGTCGATGTGGTGGAGGCTACGAGTAAGGTACCGACGAGGGATTTCGAGAGGAACTCAGCGGCGCGCCCGAGGTGAGCCATTTTAGTACAACGTCTACCCATTCGACCCGGGTTTTCGGGGGCTTTACCGACCGTGTACCTCCCCAGAATGAGTGGTTTCGCGGTGGTATTTCGGGTTTCCGTGGGATGCGTCTTCGGTGTGGGCGAGATTGGGCCTGGCGAGAGATTGTCGGCGAGGAGGGTGACGTGTTTCCGATGTTAGCGGGGGCATTTCTGAATGTATGTCCTTCTTAGAGTGGAGTGCAATTAGAGGCGACCCAACTTCCGTTTCGCTTAGCGGTTTGAGAGGTGGATCTCGAGGTGGCCGAGGTGGGCCCGGTTTGGGCGAGCATAGGCGGGGCCGAAGTTTGGTGGTAGATCGGCGAGGTGTAGCGGGTGGCATTATGAAGTGGAGTTAGCACGGGTAGAGAGAGAGGCGAGATTAATGCGATCACTTGACGGGAGGCACTGGGATATTTCGAGAATGGTAAGTACCTATGCTACGTGAATCTTTCGTATTGTTTTGATTAAGACCCTGCTTGCTCTTTTATATCTGAATTTTGCTAAAGTCATCTTTGAATTCTGAACATCGAGAGTACCTTTGAGAATAATGGCGGTGGGAGGTCGGTTGAGGTAATTGGGTTTATAGAAATTGTCCATAAGTGTTGATGTCGTGTATTCGAAGTGGATCTGCTTCCTTGAGTTAGTGTATTTGACTTGATTTGGGAATGGGTAGTTGGGAAAAACACCGTCTTGTAATAAATTATCACCGTAAAGGAGATTGTGTTTACTAGCCCGGTAGGCTTTGAATTACGGGTTGTTGGGGATAGAGTTTTATCATCTTGTGTGATCACCGGTGTTAGAAGCTCGTAAGTTATTGAAGCAAGGGATGTATCGGGTATTTGGGTTACGTAATGTACTTTAAGAAGATGAGTAGGATGAAAATGTCCGGTTATTGAGAAGGTCGAGGATGTGTTTAGAAGATTTTGGTATCTCCGAGCAGAGGGTGAATTTTCATCGAAGTGGTCACGAGGCAGCTCAGTATCTATGGCGCGTCTGAATGGCTCGGCGAGTTGAAAGAGTTGAACAACGATTCTGCGAGGGGAGAGCATTGGAAAAAGAATTTATAAAGTAGAGTTATCTCGAAGTAGGGTGCTCCGGTATTGTTAAATCGAAGAAGGATGGAGCGATGAGGCTTTGTAGTGATTACCGGAGGAAGTTGAGCAAAGTGACTATTAAGGGCAATTTTTGTTGGGATTGATGATCTTTTTGGCTTATTTGAGGGATCACGAAGGTCTTTCAAAAAATTAATTTGAAGATGCGGATATCGCTGATTGAGAATTAAGGAGAAGATGATATATCAAAAATTAGCCTTTCGAGAACGAATCACAGGCGCTATAAGGTTCTTGGTGATGCCGTTTGGGTTGATGATACTGTGAGCTTTACGTGGACGATGAATCGTGTTTTCGAGGATTCTTTGTAGTTAAGTTCGTGGTTGTATTTATTGATGACATCTTTAATACATTCTAAGAGCGAGTTGGAGCATGATGAGCATTGAGGAAAGTATTGGAAATCTTACGAATGCAAAACAAGTTATGCATAAAGTTTTCAAAGTGGCTAATTTTGGTTGGGGAAGTCTGATTCTTGGAGTCGCTTTGTCACCGGTGAAGATTATTGATGTGGACCCCTGAGGTGGGCGGTGATGGTGGGAGGCACTTGAGAGTGTATTTGACGTGAGAAGTTTAGGTTTATTGGGTATTCCACGGAAGATTAAATACAGACTTTTTCGTTGATGTTCTCCGATGGCCAAGTTGACAAGGAAGGATGTACCATTTGTTTGGGCGAGGAGTGTGATGCATTTGATTAGCCGAGAAGGAGATTGACTCTGGCGCGGTGTTGACACTGCAGGTCGAGCGAGGGGTATGTGGTGTACGGCGATCTTGCGCTCAGGGGGGGTTAGGTTAGTATTGATGCAAAATGGGAAGGTGTCGCGTATCTTCTCGACAATTTAAGAATCATGAGGAAGAAATTATCCTACCCGTGACTTAGGTTGGCATGATTGTTTCGCTTTGAAAATTTGGAACCTTATTTGTATGGGGTTAAATGCAGATATTCTGAGGACAGAGTTTGAAGTATATACGCCAGTGAGATGAATTTGAGGCAGCGAAGGTGGACCGAGGTTTCTAAGTGACTACGATCGGCGATTGAATATCATCGGGAAAGCAAATGTAGTGGCCCAGTTCACTTCGCCCGAAAAGGAAGGTGGCGTAAAGAGAAGAGTTAAAGCAGTTAGGGGTAAACTTTGAGGTTGGAGGTGATGGATCTTTATTGTAGCCTATATGAAATGGAGCCGGTGTTGCTAGATAAAATAGGAAATGCAAAGAAAGATGACAAGTGCGAGTCGGATCGAGGAAGCAAAGGAGGAAAACTTTGTGAGTTTACGATTGGGCGATGATGGTGATGCGTTTGGGAGAAATGAGAGTGGTTGTACTTGGCTTTGCCGACCCTAAAAAGGGAGATCTTGAGGATGAGGCTCATGATACTTAAATATAATGTCGTCGAGAATAGAAAATGTGCAAAATTTAAGGAAAGACTATTGGTGGTAGGAATGAAGAGAAAGAAATTCTTGATTTTGTGGCGGGAGTGTAATTGTCCATGAGTCAAGATTTGATATAAACCGTCCATGAGTTCTTCATGACAGCTACCCGATGCAGATGGACGTGGGGAGAAGATCACCGTGGACTTTTGTGTTTGGGCTTTCGAAAACTCATAAAAGAAATGATGGGATTTGGGTAATTGTGGATAGGCTATCTAAAAGACCATTTCGTTTTTCTACCTAAATCAACCGATGGGCGAAGAAGTTGGCAGATGTATGGACAAGTGGTGAGGAAGCGCCTGGGGTCTTAGGAGAGTATTGTGTCGGATAGGGATCTGAGTTCGCTTGAGGTTTTGGGGAGGCTTCCGGGGAGGCATTAGGGACGAAGGTGATTTGAGTGCGTGTTTCGTCTCAGGGCCGGACCCAGTTATCGAGAGAGAGCGATTCAAACGTTGGAGGGGCATGCTGCGAGAGCTTTGTGTGTTGAGTTTACTGCAGTAGTTGGGATGAGGAGTTGCTAAAAATGGGTTGCTTATAATAACAATTTTGACTAGCATTGGGATGGCACCGTTCGAGAAAGCTTTGTATAGGCGGAGGTGTAGGACTCACGATATGTTGGAATGGGGTAGGGGGAAAGAAAGATTTATGGAGTGCGAGTTGGTGCGGAGTTCGTAGAGAGAGTAAAAGTGATCTGACGACATTTGAGGGCTTGTGTGGGATAGACAAAAGAAATCCCCGTTGATCGATCTTGAGAAGCCCGATTTGTCGTTCGAGGTGGGTGGCCAGAGGTATTTTTTTAATCTCCATGGAAGGGTGTAATAAGCCGAGAGAAGAGGAAGTTGAGTCCCGTGCGTTGGGCGTTTGGGAAATCTTGACAAGAAGTGGGGCGATAGCCTACTGGTTTGGCGCTCCTGGGGTGGAGTTCGTGATGTCTTCCATGTTTTGCTTTGCTTGAGGAAATAAATTAATCGGATGAGTCGCGTATCTTAGAGTTTCGACCGGATGAGCTTGGGTGTAGACTTGACTATGAGGAGGGACGGTGAGGATCTTGGATGAGAAAGAGAAGTCTTTGAGGAACAAAGAAGTGAAGTGGTAAAAGTTTTTGTGGAGGAATCGTCGAGTAGAGGAGCGTGGGGCGAGAGGATATGAGAAACGCTTTACACATAGTGATTATGGTTGTTTTATTTTACTTTTCATAGCTTTTGAGTTGAAATTTCGAGAGCCGAAATTTTGTTAGGTGGGTAGAATGTAAAAGCAGTAACTTATTTCGTTAATTAATAAATTAAAATGTGAGCTTATTAAATTGATTTTACGTAAAATCGGGAAACCACTTTATATTTTATGTGCGATAATGTTAATGTTCGGAAGTTAGTTGTCGAGATAAGTTAAGGCGAGGTATCGTCGAATTAAAAATGTTCGGATATGCGGGTTGGACTATTGGGCCCAACCCGATTACTTTCAATCATCAAATTTATTTCGATTTTCCCGCTTTCTTTCCCCCACTACGCGTGCGGCGGCCCGTGGCTTTTCCCGTTTTTCGATTCTTAGCGATTTCTCCTCAATGCCAGTATGGGCGCGGAATTTTGGAGAGAGAACTTCACTTAAGTAAATGCTCAGGATTGAGGTAAAAAAGGTCGATCTTGTGGGTATTTTGTGAGTTGATTCGAGAGTTGACTTTTTGTATTCAATTTTATTGAGTATGATCGGTGCTTGGGTTCCTAAATTAGTTATTCTTGAGTTTTAAGTCGTATTTTGATGTGGAATTTCGGACGTTTTAAGGACACGTTGACTTTTTTAGATTTTAGGTGAGCTTCGTTTTATGAGATATTATTGAATATAATTATTATCTAGGCTTAGATTATAGGAGATGACAATAATCGATATTTGGGGTAGAAAGTGTTGTTGTTATAGTTGAGTTGAGCTTTTTCGAGTTGATTTTGGGTTGGCTTGTTCTAAAATATTGTTGAGTATAATATGTTATTGGACGCTTTATTGTGATTGTTTTGGTGAAATTATGAATTATAAGTTGTTGGAGGAAGATATGTTGATAGTTTTAGTAGATTTTCAGTAGTAAACGGGCCTTGGGATTAGAGGTTGTTAGAAATGGGCAAATTAGTTGGAAAAGTTAAAAATTTGGGTTGATTAAAATTGGTTGGAAATGTTAGTAATTTGGACAAGTTATTGACTGATTATGGGATTTAGTCACAGGAGTAGTTGAAATTTGTTGTCGTTGAAACATAATTACTTGATACATCACGTAAGTTGTCAATTTGTAACTAAAATGGGTTGAAAAGTCAGGAATTGAATTAGGATAAGGATTGAAATTGTTGCGAGTAGTAATTATATTTTAGGTCTTTTGTTCGGACTCGGGCAGCGGAAAAGCGTGTGGATCGATTATTTGCTTGGTATTAGTGAGTACTTAGCCAAGGTGGGAATTTATCGCTCGTTTGTTACGCTTATTTATGTTTGGTAGTATATGATAATTGATTTTGGTATTATTTGTGTTATAAACTTATACGTGGGTATATGTTGTGAAATTGTGAAATGTTGACTTGTATGAGTGAGTTGTGTTAAGATCGTTATGGTATAATTATTTTTGTGGTATTTATGTTTGGAGTGTAGGTCCTTTTGAGTATGTTTATGTTGAGTGTATTCATGTTTGAGTATATTTGTGTTATGGACGTATCTGGGAGTATATCTATGTTCGAGTATAGGTTCTCTACGAAATTGTTGCATCGTGTATATTATGGATGCTACTTTGAGATTATTGTGTGATGGTTGTATGTTTGGTATTGTATGTGTGAGTTGTGAATTGTTTAAATTGAGAATGTTTGGGATGATGTGGGGTGTTCGAAGGGTGAGCTTTTTGCCGGAGGATATGATGATGTTGGGTGTTCGAAGGGGTGAGCACGCGGAAAGGGATATGTTGTTGTTGAATTGTTCGGAAGGGTAGATGCTTGGGAAAATGATGGAATATTATATATGATATTACTGTGGTTTTCATTCTCGTAAGTTTATTTTATTGTTTATAGTATAGGAAACTTGTCGTGTTGCGAAGTATGCTATTTCTTAGTTTGATTATGTGTTATGAGATCTTAGGTATGGCAGTGTGAGTTAACGTAAGTTAGTCTTCTATAATGTGTGTATGTTGATGATGGATTTATTTTGCTATGAAGCCTTGAATAATTGATATTTACGTATTGTATATATAATACACACGCACCTTACCGCGCGTCCATTATCCTTTGTGTGTACTTTCATTCGGATGTGTGTAAGTTACGTCAGGTCACACGTTCCAGCCCATTGTCAATTTACCACTCCACGCCAGTTGTGATTGCCATTTATTCGAAACTGGCGGGGTTAAGTGGGTAATAAAAAGTTGATATTACTAGAGTGAGGGCGAGTGGGCATTTAGGATCCTCGACGTCATCTTTTTATTTGATGTACTTTCGGTTGCATTTGTTTTGGGATGTTGAAATTGTAAATGTATTTGAGACTTGGTATGTGATGAAATTTTATACTTTGGTTTTGATTTAGGCGATACCCGCGATGGATTTAAACTGCATTACAGCATTTTGAGGTTTGAAACTATTTTTTTTATCGAACTATCGGGTTTATTAGTTATTAAGCGGGTGATTTTCGTGTCGACCGTATGAGGTGACTGGAACTCTTGAGTTGATGGCGACTCGGCCACCTGGGGGCGTGCAGGCTTCGAGGCGGGTGGGTCTGATACCTTCGTGAAATACTTGGCGATCTTCATACATTTGTAGTTGTTCGTTGCCCGTAGTTGGCTTGACATCTGATGAGAATCGGCGATAAATGCAGTGCGTCTGGCATCGATCGCTATCGGCCGTAAAGATGCTTGTTAGTACGTCGGTGCATATTTTAAAATTACGTGTGGGGAAGTTTACATTGTCACATGAAATGATTCGAAGTCAAGATGGAGATTTGTTGTGTAGAGTGCTTGAATGCATTATTGAAGACTTTTTACGGTATTGTCGATACTTGGATCGGGTTCGCGACACGACTCCGAATCCCCAGAAATGATACGTCTTGTTCCTAGCAGAGAGAAGCTTTGGGACATGAGTCGGTGCTTGAGTCGGGGACATGGACCCAGTCACCGATAGAAGCGGGATGCGGTTGAAAGGGTTTTAGGACTTGAATTTCGGGTGGCCAGAGTCGTAAACAGTCCCGATAGAAGGATGTTGTTTTGGATGTTCTATTTGGACTTAGTCGAGGTTGGCCAGAGTCATGCAGAATTTTTGAAGTGGTTTCAGGATTTTCTTTGAATTTATAAATCTTACGTACTTTTGAATGATTGTAGCGCAGAACCCGATTGATATGGGAGAAACATATAGTTGGTTTAGGGTTATAGTTTTAATTTATAATTATTAAATCGAGAGCTTAATTTGATCCAATTATTCTTGTGTTAACTTGCATTATAGTAAAAATACATTTGGTGGCTCACACTGATGAATTAGTCTATGGCGTTGTTAGGAATCTGTGTTAAATCAGGTTATTTACTTTCTTACCACTTGACATTACATGATTACGTGATCACAGGTGTGATTTGTTATAATAAAATTGATATCGGCAACTTCGTATTAATTGAATCGACTTTATAAGTTGAGTTTGACCAAAAATGAGGAAAATCAAACACCCTCAATAAAAAATATCGTTTTTGTTCAAAACAATCAAATAATTTGAGACATAACTTTTAGGCTAAACAATCGATTATATTATTGCTATGTATGGATATTGATCCATAAATATCCTCTCTGATGATGTCTTACAATATGAAATTAATAGAAAGTATCCATGTCGAGTTAACATAATTCAAATGGTTGTATATATAGATTATGCGATGCAAAGAAGTTGAAAAAATGAAAATATCAAATTCATTACCTTTAGATCTTTCCCTAAAAAAAATTAGGCCAAATTTAGGCTAGCTCATATTTGCTTCTTTCTCAAATCATTTTTTTCTTGATAATGATTATTTTAAATGTTGTAAAAAATAAAATAGAAGATTTAGTTTTGTGTAAAAGTTAAAAAGTGACCCTTAAAATAGATATAATGGTAAAATAAATAGTTAATTATGAAAAAAATTTATGAAAAATCTTGTGCAAATGCGACCTCTAATGTATAAATGCAACTTCTAATACTTCCAACTTTTTTTTAATAGAAAATGAAGAAATGTGATATGTATATAATCAGATAGGTAAGTAGGTTGTCCAATATGAATTAGTGAGAAGATGTAAAGTAATGAGTCACAAATGGAGGTAGAGATAAACATAGATCGGAGAAGAGTTGGACGGAGATTATAGCAGACGGGCCTGAAGTTCAAGTGTAACGGAATGAATGGTATAGCATAGGGGGATTGAAAATGTCGTATTTATATAACCGTCACCAAACAATGGGATAATTAGGTTTGGTATGGTTAGGTTTTATAAGTAAATAGGTAACTTAGCATAAGTATTTCATTTGAATAACATCATTCCTATATTTTTATTTTTTACCGACAACTAATACCTTAATAATTAGATAGTTCATATAACACTATCTAGATATCTTTCCCATGACAATATAGATAGATATCTTCTTAGCCATATGTCATTTTCGAAGACACGGGATTGTAGTTCATTTTTCTTCTTACTTTGTGGTTGTTTGGTCCTCCGGTCAGTTCTCCCTTATTTCCCGAGAGTTTTCGGTTAAAGTTGGAGCTATATGTAGGTTAGTGCCGTTGATGGGCCAGAGGCCCAATTGGAAATGGTCAGGTCGGCCGATCGTAAATCGGCCAGAAATTAACTTGGATTCGGGTTGGGTTCATCGTCGATCAGGGATCTGAAAGATCGGTGGGAGCGGCAGGATCGTGGGTCTTCGAATTGTTCTTTAATTTTTGTAGTATTATTATTTTGAAATGTTGTTTAATTTTGTGTTATTATTTTTTTGAATTGTCTTTATTATTTTTAATTTTTTATGTTTTTCAATTTTTAATTAGGAATTTAGGATATTCAATTTTAATTAGTTTAATTCACATTAAATATGTTCGATTTGTTGATTTTAAACATATTTTTGATTTGTAAATATGTTCAATTTTTTTTTTTTTTTTTTAATTGGTTGATTTGGATCATAGGTTTTGGTTTCGGATGCAGGATCTTGCTCGGATCGGACCGGTTCACGGATAAAGCGGTAACCGGCCGGTTTCTTGGTTAAATTCGCTCCAGAATTTTTTGGACCGAAATGACTTCGGTTCGGTCGGATAGGCCAGAAAGCGAGGTTAGGTCGATCCGGTTTGGCCAAAAGCGAGATCTGACGGATAGGAAACACACTAATGTAGGTGTATCTCTTTTTCTTTTCTTTTTTCGTAAATTGTATATAATTCCCAAATGAAATACAATACTTTTTCATATAATTATTGATTTGGTCGATATTATGTACCACAATACTAATAATAAATTACTTCATTCATTATTTTTTGTTAGGAATGTTTTATTTATTGTGCACATATTTTGCAAAATTAAATTTATCTTACCGTCTAAGTTTTTCCTTCAATTTGTTGAACTAAATAAAAATTAATTAAGAGATTTCTATAAAAAAAAATATATATCTATCAATTAGAGATGGGAAGAATATATAGAGAGAAATGTATGATAAATATTTATTTTTTTATCTCATTTTAATGGAATACATGTCGTTTTAATGCTAGTATGCATTGATCATGTATTAAATTCCTTTAATATCGATCTCAAAAGTAAAAGAATATAAATTCTCTAATTAATTCAATTTTAGAAATTAGAACTTGGCTTGAATTAATATTTTAAGAAAGTGGCTGATTTTTTTAAATGAATATATAAAATAATTTGGATTTTTTGTATTCCAACTGCCTATATACATTATTATAGTAAATATATTAACTGAAAATATCTTTCAGGCGATTGTCATCGTAACGTATATAAGAAAGTGTGAATAAGAGTTGTATTTAACTTTCGTTTCGCGGTAATTACTTAAATTCTTGGCCTATACAAAAATCTGGATTAGGAGTTAATAGGAATTAATTACTTCTTTCATAAAGTATTTTTATTTAGCGTTTTAGGTATATTGAGGTGAAACTTTAATTGTCGATTATTAACTTTAAGTATATAGTAAAAATTATAGAAAATAATATTATGAAATTATTTTCAAAACGAATCTAATGATATAACTTATATATTTATTAAAATAATAAGATTTCATTTGGTACGCATGAATGGTATGGAATGGAATGAATTGTAATTTGATTACATAACTTAGTTTGGTAGTTAAATTTTTATTTGATACCGTTCCTATCTGATTTAAATTTATAAAATGCAGGGTCTTAAACCGTTACTACCGATTGGTGGTGATGGGCTCAATTCGTTATACAAGGTAATGAAATATAAATAATTTATTAACATTATAAATACAATACGTATAATACTAAATTATTATATATGTTATATAATTATTAAATATATGTGTTATACTAAATATATTAATATTATATATATTTTTTTAATTTATTTAGAATGTCAAATATATGGCGGATATATTTAAATTAATATTAATATTTTATAATATTAATTTAAAAGCCAATTTTATCATATTTCAATATTAACATATTATAATATTTCTTGAAGCTTAAAATATTATAATATTAAATAAAGAATATATGTTATTCTTGATATAACTTTGAAATTAAGACTAATTACTTTAAAGTATGTATATTTAAAATTAAATATTAATATTATTTATGATAAATAAATAAACAAAATTTATAAGTTATATATTTATATAATTTAATATACATTTGAGTATGTTTATAATTAAATATGTTAAATTACTTCGTTCCTTTAATTTATGAACAATCACGATGGAATTGTTTAAAGCGTGATTTCTTCCGATATTAAATTCGTTATACATTCGTTAAATACCTCTAAATTCGTTTACTTAAATGCAACCTTTGCTTAGTAATTAGTAATTAATGGTAAAAGTTTCGCCGATATATGTAATCAAATAAAAGCGGAGGTAGTATTAAGTATTTATAAAACCTTTATCATATAATTATCGGTGGAAGAGAATCATTAATATGCGTCTTTGTTTGAGATGATCACATCGCATCACGTTTGTAATATATCTTTATAATTCACGCTGCGTTAAATTTTTAATTAAACTTTGTTTATCTATCTCTAGTCTGGAGTTTAGTGATTGAAGATATCGTTGAATGATCGTTTTGTTCGATTTTGCATGTATAAGCTTTCGTAATTCGATTCGAATATTTATATATTATTAATTTAACTACTTTCGGCTTTCGTCGATATGATTTTAATAAATGTATATAGATTTTGATCTTTTAATAGTTGGTGTTGGTTAAATAATAATATATTTATGTAGAAGCTATTGTTATTATAATAGGTGTTTGTTAAATAATCGTATATTTTGTAGAATTATTATTATTATTATTGTATTATTATTATTATTATTATTATTAATATGTAGAATATTATTATTATAATAGGTATTATTTAAATAACCGTATGATTTTAGTAGAATTATTATTGTTATTAGTAATGTTATTATTCATGAATAACGCATTAAAATTATAAGTATTATTTTAATATTATTCTAATTGCGATTGAGTGTTGTGTGGTAAGAATATAGTTCGAATAGTAAAAATATTGGTTGGGTGATAATATAAGTTCGAAGGTAGAAATATAATACGTGTTCGAGGTTATTATGTAGTCATGAGAACCGGTATAAAATCGCGTACAAGGACTGCCTTATACTATTTAAAATTCATGGAAAACTGATAAATTATTCGTTTTTAAATCAAAAACTTCACTTGTGCAATCCCAGTTGGCGAACAGCCCAAATATAAGATTAATATAAGTATTATTTTAATATTGTTTGGGTAGAAATAAGTGAATGTTGAGTTTTGTTGAATTTTGGGAAGCTTTTAAATGGTATAGAGGTTCATCTAATTTGGATTAAGTGATTTGAGGTGATTATAATCGATTTTTGGGTTGAAATGTGTTGATTTTGAGAGTTATTTCGTTGTTTTTAAATCGGCACTAAATTTTATTATGATGTTATTGGACTTTAATATATAGTTATTTTGGAGTATAAGCTTTGATTTTATGTAGTTAGTAGGAATTATGTTGATTTGAGTTGGGTAAAGTAAGTAGTATTTTGCGGTTTTCATTAAGGTGTTATAAAGGATAAATTAGTTGAGAAAATGATTTCTAGGTTGATTAAAATTGGTCTAAAATGTTAGTATTTTTGGTTAGGAGTATTGGCGATTATGAAACTGGTCCCCGGATGGATTTGAAATTAAATCGATTTAATTGTCATCTAAACGCGTTAGAAATCTATATACTTAAGTTGGCAATTTGGCAACTAAAATGAAATTTGAAAGTTAGGAAATTGTATTAAAATCAGTTTAATATAGTAGTAAGTTGTAATTGCAATTGATCGGGTGTTTTACAGTTTAGGCGTGGGCGTGGGAAGAGGCACGTGGATTAAATAGTAGTATATCTTATATTCTTAGCCTTGAGGTAGATAATTATCATGGTGTAAGAGTAAGCTAAAGGTGTGAATGTAGCCTGTAATGTATATTTTTGTGTTGATTATGGTTGAATATGAATTCTTGTTAGGTATGGATTGTATGTTGTTTGTGTGAGTCGTTAGGCGTTTTTTGAGGTGAGATTGGAGTCGTATTAGGATAAGTGGTTTAGATTTGTGTTGGTCACATTTGGATGTTTAGAGTGTTTTGTTGGTCGAGTTGGTGTAGGATGAGTTGTACATATGAGTTGATGATGTTTGTTGGTTGTATTATCCAGGTGGTGTCTTGCTCGCCGGTATAGTGTGAATTTTCTTCGTACCTCGTTGTTAAAACATGTCGGCGAGGCTAAGTTTCTCCCTGCGAGTTAGGAGTTGATTATATGCGCATTTTTTTTGCTTAGAAATCCGAATTTATATTGAGTTGATTGAGTGTTTAGGGGTGAGGTTGAATGTTAAGGATTGGTTAATTTTGTTTAGTTGTGGGCTCGAATGTTGAGTTGATTGAGTTGTTTAGTTGTGGGCTCGAATGTTGAGTTGATTGAGTTGTAGTTGTGGATTTGAGTAGTACTAGTGTTGTTCTTGAGTTGCTTAGAATTGGATGAATTACAGTTGGTTAGTCGTGATGTCTTTATGGTGTTGGTTGATAGAGTAAATTCATTGGACTCGTTTAGATTGTTATTGTCGTTGATTTCTTTGCGGCATTATGATTATACGTTTTATTATGTATTAGAATGTTTATGTTAGTTGATGAGCCTATAAATTTATGAATTTCGATGTAAGATTCATAATGACTTATATATTATGGTGCTACGTTTGGCAATATGACGTTACAGCAATACTACATCCCATCACATGAAATTAATTATTCTAATTAAGCACAAAAAGCGAGTGTTGGTTAATTTCCACTCTTGAGACCAAGTATTCGCTGAGCTTCGCTTGAACTACAATCGTACCATTTATGGGCGGCGTTTTTATTTGTGTTAGGTTGGCGGTGGTCACTGGCGTTTTCGGGTGTTAGAGTGATCGTGCACTTAGGCTGGGTGAGGCGGGTGGCGGTAGATCACCGTAGTCTTGTCGTTGTTTTTTGTGTAGTTCAAATTCCTCTGTTGTTGTTATTTCGATTTCGAGGGACTTGGGTTGTATGTTGATATTTTATACTTTGGTTGTTTGTTGTATATGGGGATTTATGTTGTGTGGTTAGGAAAGCAATGTGATGGATCTAGATTTTCTAAAACATTCTTTCGGATGTCTTTGTTTATTGGTTTATTCGGAATGGTGTGTCTTTTAAATTTGAGTCATCCGTGATTTGGTAACTTTCACAATTGTCTAAGTTTGGATAATTAACCTCAGGTGACCGACTGAGGCGAATCGTTACACCTCGCTTCCAAATACCTTGATTTTTTTTTCCTTTTCTTGGTGAAATATTGTTCAATCCCCTTCATATTCTTATTCCCCGTCTTTAGATTATCGAATGTATGATTTTTAATCTTGAAATCTATTTATAGGCGATAGTTGACTATTATAAACTTTGACGTTTTAAATCACCTTTAAATTATATAAGTATGTTATTGAACCTTAATATAGTTGTTTTGGGAGTAAAAGTTTGATGTTTATGTTGTTGGAAGAGAATATGTTGAAGTAGGTTTGTGAAATTGATTAGTATTTGGATTTTTGATTAAAGGTTGTTCAAAATGGGTAAATTAGTTGGGAAAATGGATTTTAGATTTATTAGAATTTGTTTAAAGTTGTCGGGGTGAAGGGGAGGGCCGATTATGGTAGGGTTGTGATGGTTGAAATTTTATTGTTTTATTAGTCATTTAAGCGCGACATGTCTTTCGCTTTAAAGTTGAAATGATTGGTAACTAAAAATTTGTTGAAAAAGTTGGATAGTTAAACTAAAATGTTAAATGTTAAAATTAAAACTTTAAGTTGGTAGTTGTTAGCACAAAAGCGCCACAAAATGGAATTGTTGTGAACACTAAGCGGAGTTAAAATGGTAGTAAGCCAATTGTATATTTTTGGGTGTTTGTGGTTAGGCGTGGAGCGTGGGAAAGGCACTTGGATTAATTAGGCGAGGCGTTAAATATTGCTAGCCAAGGTGAGTATTTTTCTCACGGGTGTAGATTAGTTTACTTCCTCGTGAATGTGTTGAATTTGGTGATAATTGTGAACATGTTTATCTATATATTTTTGTGTTGATTGTTTGAGTATGATTAGTTGGTTGAGTAGTTGGGTTGTGTGTGGTGTTTTTGTGGGATTTATAGGCGTTTTGAGGTGAGGTTGAGTCGAATTAGGATGAGTTGATTTCCGGGGCTGTTTTAGATCATTTTTAGGAACTTTAGGGTGTTTATTGGTTGGATTGGCGTAGAATGAGTGGTTTAGGGGTTGTTGAAGTATGTTGGGTTGTCTTATCAGGTATTACATCTTGGTATGAGTGTGGTGTATTTGCTGAGTACCTCGTTCACAGTGTGTTGTTTAGCTTGATAATCGGCGAGATAAGTTTCTCACTTAACGGAGTTGAGGTTGGTTGTAGGCGCACTTATTTGTTGAAATCCGGTTATGTTGGATTGAGTTGTGGGTTTGAGTAATCTTAGTGTTGTTGGTAGAGTTGTGGAGCTTTATTTGGGTATTGTTGTCATTGTTTAATTTGAGATTCGCAGTTATAGTTGGATGTTCTTTCTTAGAATGTCGTGTTTAGTTGATGGGCGCATAAATTTGTCCTTAATAATGTCGGTCTTAGTATCTTTTTATGATGCAAGCGTGATCATGAACTCGCTAATAATATTTTTTATTTTATAATGGTCTTGAGTAGGTGTAGTGATACGCAATGTTTATCTAATTTATGCGGATTTAACTATTCTTATATTCACATTTGGCGTGGGAATTAGGTTAATTTCCGCTCTTGAATGAAATATTATTAAGTTCCTTGTTTTCTGGCTATTCGCTACGGGCGGCATTTCATTTGTGTCGGAGTTGGTGGTGCTTAGCGTTGTGGAATATTCGTGTGACTTGGACCTTTAGGTGAGCGACGGGTGGTGATCGCCACTTGATGCTTGTTGTTTTTATTTGTAGTTTGGATTTACATATTGTTGTTATTTCGAGATTTCGAGACTCAAATGTTGTTTGACCTTTATCTTTTGAAGATTGTTGTATTATTTTAGTTTGTTTGTGTGATTAGGAAATCTGCGTCATTCTCTTATAAGCAGTTAAGCACCGGATGTATGCTTGTTTTTATTGGTTTATTTAAGGGCAATTGGGTTTTTAAATTTAGTCGTCAATGATTTGATATTTCACGGTGTAAATATTTGGGCGGTCCTTAGAGGCGGTGACGTGGGGCGGGTAGTTACGATTTAACTCCCGTTCGAGATATGAATTTTATATATTGGGATCGCGAAAATTTAAATTATCACTTTCATCTTGCTCGATTTGAGACATAAAGTAAATAATTCGATAATCGCATATTGATGATCGGTTCGTATTATATTTAGTCGAAGGATGTAATTATTAAAAATAATATATGTATATCTACTACATGGGCATCTCGATTGTCGTATAGTATCTTTCTACATGGATATTTGAAGAGTTATTTGTGATGAAAGTATTAACTTTGAAAAATAAAAATATTAATTGAAAAAAATTGAGTGTAAGTTTTTACGTAGTTTTAGAATATTGAATTAAACGTAAAAAAAATGTATCGAATATTTGATAAATCGATTATATATATCGTATATCGCTTGCGTCTTTCTTAGTTTGGAAAAAATATCTTAGCTATGATAGTTTTGAAAATTGAAAAAAAAAAACACAAATGTCCCAATAGATATATAGTACGTAGTATAGTTGACGTTGAGCTCTAGCCACAAAATGGACTAGTATTACATTGGATGTAATCCAATCCACCAGATTACAACCCTTAAAAAAAACATTCTCCAAAACAAATTAATTATTATAAAGTGCTGAAATCATAAACATAAAAAGGCCTACTGAGAGAAATTCCCCACCTCTTCCATCTGGCCAATGACCCCCTTCTTAATCTCTATCTTCCTATAAAACATCACATATTATCATTGCATTCCAAAGTAATCAGTTTCCTCACTTCATAAATCATCCTTGAATCCCCCCTCCCTGTTCTTTCTCTTGTCAATCTCTGCAAAAAAATTCTAATCATCATCATCTTCTTGTTTAATATTTACTGTTACATCACCCCAAAAAAAGTTTGTAACTAAAAAAAATATATAGTTTACCCTAGAATTTTCTTATAGGACTGAATCTATGGTGTCAAAAGTCTTTGCATGTTGGTGAGTCACTGACTCTTGAGGGCATTTATTTTGAGCAGTTGGAAGAAAGGTGGAAAGTTGGTGAATTTCTTCAAATATTAGGTATAAAAGTACTGAAAACCATTTCAGCTGATCCTAATTTGTAGCTGGCAGTAGTTACGAAATGAAAATTATTCCCTGAGTTATGTTAAATGATAAATTTCTCCTTTCCCTTTATATATTAGGATTCTCCAGGACCAACTAATTGCTGCTAAAACTTCATCAGGTGGATGATAGTAAACCCCTGCAATCAATTCAGTTAATCCTCCATCTACATCAATATCAAACATTTTCATACTTGGTTCTCAGCCATTGAAAATGACAGAGGATACCCAACTGCTGGTAAGAAATACCTTTCCTTCCTTTATTATTAAAATTTTCCTATTACAGAAGTGACGTTTTTATTTGAATGATCTATCTGTAACGATAAGTTAGGTAGGTCATTGAAATGAATTCTATACTTCGTTAATATTTTTGACATTTATAAATTTATTTGATTGATTCTTTGGGTAGAATTAGGACACAAAATGTCAAGACACACATGTTGATTGTTTTTTTGTTCCTCAGGATGGTATGGATATGAAGATTCATATGAATGGAAATGGAAAAGTTTGGGAAAACAGAGATAATGGGGTGTCGAAAATTTCAGTTGTTGATCATATAAATGGAAAGGAGTGTACAAACACTCAAGCTGATTGCTTCATTGTGGACATGGAAGGAATTTCTCAGTTAATGGAAAAAGATATTACAGCTAATAACTCGGGAATTACGGTAATTATGCTCTTATTGCCATTAATATTTAAGCTTTAGTTTAGTTCTGGCTTTTCATCATCTCCACCGTTTACTTTTGACTTTTTTGAGTTTTTGATCAATTTTTACTTTATGGAGAGTTAATTGTTTATATAGTCCCAGAAACTAAAATTTTGGTATTATCTAGTCTTTGATATTGTAAGTGTTGTAATCAAAGATTTTAACGTTTAAGTGTGGTGTTAACATGTATGCCGTTTAGAAATTTCTTTCTATAACATTATCTTAGTATTTTTATCACTATTGGAAATTAAGTTATCAATAAATCTCAATAATTACGATTTAGAAAAGGTTAGGAGTAATGTCTGATAAAATGTTTCCTTTAGAGCAAAAATATACTCCGTATCATGTTTTCTTTTACATATGGACAGTCAATTTTTCGATTTTGATTTAAAAAATTAATAATGACATTGTATTTAATTTTGGTCGAAGAATATGGTATTAACGTTAGACTTTATTATTCACCAAAAAAAAAACGTTAGGACTTTTTCCTCTTATTATGTCATCTTTTTTCGATTATCTTTGACTTGAAGTTTCTGACCGGACTTGACTAGTTCCACGAATGCAATTTTGTTTAACAAATAATATTTTCCTTCTTGTTTGTGGATAATTAGTAGAGGACATTAAGAAAAACCTGACTATGTTGAACTATACAACAATATATAAACCGCCCTGCTAACTGTATGTTTAGTTTAGCTTATACCTTATACGGAGTACTATTTATCCCAGGATATGTAACTGATTACGGAGTATAATTAAATTTAAAATTAATGAACTCTTTTATAGATTTTATATTGAAGGTCAATCCCATTATAGGGTCAACTTTTCTGTTGTATTTCAGGTACTCAGCAATTCTGAGTCATTTAATCTAATGAAATCTACAATCAGAAATAGGCAGAAGCCAGAAAGCAGGGCAGAAAATAGCAGAAATTGGAGGCAAGACAGGTTGGAGTTGAAAATACAAAACCGAGAAAATATTTCGGTTCGGGTTCGGGTTTCACAGGAACTGAACTGATTGTTTTGAAATTAAAAATATTATATATATAGCAGAAATAGCAAGGCAAGGCGAAAATAGCGAGAAATGTAGGAAAAAACAGGCCAAGACAAAGCGAAATGCTTAGAGGCAGGAATCGGGCCGATCGGAACCGATTTAATCGGGCAAATAGGAACCGAACGGTTCAGTTCCATCTCAACCTTAACCGGCCGGGCGGTTCGGTTCGAAAATACTGGCAAAGGCAGAAGGCAGATGGGCACCTATTTCTCGTGATCTCTTTTATAGTCACTTCAATTGGTTAAATTAAATTAACATATTTTCAAATAAAAGGTATTTATATTAATTTCATATGGTAATTTTTATTACAATGAGCATTAACAAAAATGACCGACCTTGTGAATCATTAATTTCGAGGAGTACCATTTATAAACTACCATACACTAATGGAGTATAAATTATTTTGAGTAAAAACATCCTGACCCGGTCACACACCAAGAAAAAGCTGCAAAGAAGGTTTTTGGGTATGCATAGCCAACTAGAGTGCAAATGAAATCTGAAATTTTAGACAGTTGAAGCCGACTTAGATTTAGGTTGGCGTGAAATGGCTAATTTGGTTCGGCTTTGAAATAATCGAGCCAGAACAGAATTTATTCCATTTTCATATTTCATATTTATCCAAATGATTGAAGATGACTTTGAGGAAGACTTTCAGATGACGAATCGTCTTTATCTTCTGAAAGTGTTTAACTACATTTTCGCTCACCCTTTTTTGCTTTTCTGCCACTTAGGAGGTAAAGTACAATATTCATCGTATTTGCAAAATCTGCAATTTACTCATCATTATTTTCATGACGCTTGACTTTAGCCTTCATCGTTTTTTTCTAAATAATAATGTCAATTTAATCTCCCCTGTATATATTCTAAAATGTTCTAGCGATCGCCACGTCTCCAGTCTCTGAATAGCTTTGGGAGTACATGATGTTATTTCAACCTAGACTAGTTGTCCATATTTTCTTTTCCGTTATATTTTTATGACTTGAGCTTTTCGAAAATTATTTTTGAGTTGTTGGCTTTCATGCCAGCTTAAGAGCACACAAGAATAAAAAGTTTTATCTCATTTTTCATGATTTTAAGTATTAATTAAATGCTTGTCATATCGGCATGCTTGGGGATGTTTCGGTTAGATTGATCGTTTTTGATTTTTTTTGTATGAAACCGATTTTATCTGTTTTCTAAATACACATTTCGGTAAATGTTCGAAATTAATTCGATTTGAATCGGTTAGAGTTGATGCTTGGTTTTTAAATCTTGAGTCGGTTCGGTTTGAAGTTATATGTTGTAATATCCACTATAATACATGTTGTATCACAAATTTATTTCTCTTTCATATATTCATATATCACATTATTTTTATCATCATTATTACCCAATAAATTCATTTATCTATATTAATTTTATAATTATAATTACATATATTATTTTATTTTTTTATACTACCACATCTAAATAAATCTACACTTATCTTTTTAGTAATTAATTTTCAAAATAATTTAAAAAGATAATGCATAATTTATAAAATTCAAATTCATTGAAATTACATCGACATTGAAATTAAAGTAACACACTAAATTGAAATAAAGTAACATAGATATGTCAATAGTTTTCATCCATTCTAATTATATGATATTTTATTAAATTTCTCTGATATGATTTATCAATAAAGTTCATTAAAATAAAATTACTTGCAAATTACACTCTAAAATGAAAGAAAAATGTAATTAAAATTACACTTTAAAATAAAATAAAATTGAAAAACAAAAATGAATTACAACAAATCATTGATGCATGGGCAGTTGAGCACCCACATGCCTTGTTGTCTATCGTTAATTGGTTGTTTAATGCAACATCCAAAAAAGTACAACATAGACAAAACTACTATAGCAACTGAACAGTAAATTTTTATACGGAGTAATTTGCAGCACATTGTAAAACACCCTATTGCAACGGCTCAACGTTTAAGATATTGATTTCATTACATCATTAAAAGGTAATTGAAGGTAACATTGTATAGTTATCCAATCTTATTATATGCTAATAAAACATGGCCCATTTAACGATAGACGTTCTTTATACGTTTCTTTTGATATAAAAAATTGACATTATTAATGTTGATAATATATAGACATGGATGGATAATGTATACTCGTTGTTTAAAATGATTGTCTAGTTTGAATTATAATAACCAATTAATAAGTTTGTGGTGCATTGACATGTGTATTTGGTTTAAGTAAATTAGCATTATCTTTAAGTATATTTAAAATACTAGCACTACTTGATATATAGTATCGTAAAATAATTATTCTATTACAATGTGAAAAAAAAGATTGTAACAGATCTATAGAATTTGTAAACGATAGTTTAAAACTGGATAATAGGATAGTTACTTACGAGGTTATATATAACTACCAAACTTTATCGACATTACAGTTTGCTAATTATGAAAATATCAATGACCGACCTCAGTTAAGCTGCTTGTATCGCTGATAGTACAGTTTCAAAAATCTTTCAAGAAAATCATCACAGCGAGGCGGCGAGAAGAAAACAAATTTAAATGTTGGAAATGAGAGAGATGCTAATTTCGTATCTACCTCATCCCCAAGAGGTACGTTGTCTTCAAGTATTTTTTTTTTGTTCTATTATCCTTTTAATTTCTTCCTTATTTTGGCAAATTTAAATAATATAGCTTTACTATAGACATATAAGTGTCCATTTCTCCCTTAAGTCCAAAGATGATAGAATTATTATGGTATGACCCATCATTTTCGCCTTCTATTTCTATTTTTATATGTGACTACACAAAGATTTAATTTAGCATGTCGGCACATATAATTTAAGTTAATGTGTGTTGTATGGAAATGAGCTAATACAATTTTTTATATGGGAACAATATGTCCATTGAAATATCACTGATGTGGTCCTTAAAATCAATTTATGTTGAATATAAAGTACTGAAATATCATTGATGTGGTCGTTAAAATAAATTTATGTTGAATATAAAGTACGTACTATATTTCCATTGAAATGAGAAAGAATTAGCTCGGTGTGTAGTATAATCAACAATTATGTTGAATATAAATTACTACATAACAATCACTAATCACTAAACATATATAAAAGTGTGAATAAGTACAAGCTTTTCCATTTTCATTACACATTAATTATTAAATTACCCTTCTATCTAAAAATCTAAAAGCTCGTAGTTTAATAGACCATTACCTCTCCATTTTTTTATTCTAATGCCAGATATCGGTTAAACTTCGACTATCAATTATTAAACTATATGTTCAAAATTATAAGAAAATAATACATGTAAAACTATTTTCAAAAGACGACCTAACGATATAACTTTTATATTTATTAAAATAATAAGTAAGTAGTAATTAATACTAAAGTTTCATCTCGAGTATATTTAAAATAAATAAATAAACTGGAGTAGTATTAAGTATTCATCATACTTTATAATTTCAAAGATATACGAAAAGATTATCAATCTGCTTTTAATCATCAACACATACACGCATTTGCCATAATTTATACATCATATACATTCGACATATATATAATACTTTATACTGTCATGATCCCACTTTTAATTAACTTTGCTTATTTATTCCAAGACATGTTTAACGATTCAAAGATACAGATTGAATAACACAATTATTTTTGCTCAATTCTGTATCGTAGAACTTCATGATTCAATTCACAGCACATGTCTTCATGTATATTATATATTAATTTACTCTTTTCATCAATATGATTTTCTCATCACATGTCATTTTTAATCTTAATAATGAATTATTATAATGTGTATTAGTTAAATAACCAAATGATTTTAGTAGAATTATTGTTATTATTATTAATATTATTATTTAATTATATGGAATATAAATTTTATATATCAGATCTACAAAATTTAATTATACTCTAAATTGTCACCAATTTAACCGACATAAAATAACACACTGGAATTTATATCAGATTGATGATCAATTGGCCAATACATTTAATGACGACATCAAATCAAGAAAAGTAATATTTGTGATTCATTCATGACATCTTGGGCCACAGTAGTATCTCTTGCTACATCTTATTTTATCAGAATTTTATAATATATTTAAAAGAATATTCCAGTGACAAAGATTCCTTCAAAAATTAAAAATATTAATTAGGAAAAATTCAAAAAATGTAAGTTTTGTAGTTTTATTTCAAATTGTTAAAAAATATATCAAATATTTCACAGGAATCGATCGCATGTCACAAGTAACACGCTTCCTTTACTAGTATTCTTTACTAGTATTATTAAAGGTACGATACAAATTTGTAATTAATTCTTTTTCTTCCTTTTCTTAATATTTAAAATAAATAATGATTTTTGTTTTATCTCGTAATGACTTAGATCAAAATTTGATTGGTTCAAGATGAATAGATCTTTATGTCGTCGCACTTCGGTATTTGTGTTGTGAAATCGTTAGTATAATGCAAAATCTTTATGTGAGTATATATTTATATATTTATTTTTACTTATTTATATATGATGTATACAATTAACATCACTAATAATAATTCCTATAATGCAAAGAAGAATTTTATTATTTATCTTACAAAATAAAAATCCACTATAAGTGAAAATTCCTCCAGACAGTTTTATCAAATCAAGAGGATCGATCATTCAAACCATGATTCCTGTCATTACTGGCGATTTGCATGCCCATCTGTCGTACCTGATTTTGGTCTCGACAGTGAGCTGTCCCACCAACTCCGGGAGAACACCTCCTACTGATTCTGTAAGATTGTATTTAACCCCATGAATGGATATTTAATCTGCCTCTTTACTGACCTGCAACCTGGCCCTGGATTTCTGATATTGGTCCGAAATTGTTGTTCCTTGAAGAACAGATTCCCACGCCGTCAGATGACTGATTTCTGTCTTGACCATCTCCATCCTATGTCGACCTGATTGACTGTTTGGCCTGTCATGGTCGAAGCTTAATAATCATTATGATTTCAATCTTTGCCTGTGATCCCCTAAGAGGTGGACTGATTGTAGACCCAAATTTTTGACACAGTTGAAGTTTATTAAAAGCAACGTGACTCTTTCATTAGACTACAACTAGTATCTAAGAATATTACATAGAGTTTTGACTAACGGTATTTCATCCTCACCTGGATGCAGTCACAAGAATGTGACGCTTCAATTTATACTAACGTCTAAAGAAATTGCCAGAACATTATCAAGACGGGCTGAAAGATCCCAACCCTGGCTGACGACACTAATCAATCGTGACAAGCGCTTTGTGTCAATGGTTTTCGCCTAATTCACCTATGTGGACCTAATATTCAATGTACGCCCTATATTTGAACTCACGAATCAAACCCCGAGATTTTAGGTAACTATGCAAGATTTATGAATAACTGCAATATTTACCTTATCTCATCCTCCTCGGTAAATCACACAAAATTCTCATCATATTTTGTTTAATCAGCATCCACAGTTAATTTTGATTTCCAGCTCTATTTCGCTACTCCTGACGTGTTTTTCACCACCAAAATGTTTACCGCTGTTCTAAAGACGTAATTTGCACTTTGAATCGCCCTCTGTTTCAGAATTACTAGATTGCCAAATAATTAAAATAGCGCCTCTTTTTCATATAAAAGTTAAGATTTCTGATTCTTTTCTAAAAGCCAACATTTTCATATCGACCCTGAATTTTTGGAGCCTTCATTTCAACCCAACTTCTGCAGTTTCCATTCGAACTCCCAAAAACTCAAGGGTAACCTCAATTTGTTAGGTCCCTAGGACCGATTTTAATATGATAAAATTAAAAGATTTTATTCTAACCCCAAATTTAAATTTAACTATTAATTCTGGTATTATTTTTCCTTTAAACCCTTGTTTGCATTTATGTTTCACATTAAATTTGCACTGAATGGTAACCTAAATTACCGTGTCATTTTTTTAATGGCCTTATTTTAATTAATTTGATTAAGTCAGTTTTAATCATTTTAATCCAGCCAATTTTCACTGCCTACAATTCCATAATATATAAATGTCGAAGAAAGAGATTTGATCATGTGCTTATTAATAACATATTTAATAAGATTCTTATATTTTTTTAGCCACTAATAATTTATTATGAAAGCACAATTTCTTTACTTATGTATATCAAGATATATAATCAATTTATAAATTACTCCTAAATTGTTGAATTATGCAATTACATAGTACTAACATTATCAACAAGCCTGAATTGACATCACATGATTCCACTAGATGAGGAATTAGAGGAGCATGGAAACAAATAAGGCCTTCCTAAAAATTTCAAAAATTATATTTCAGATAAAAGTTGAATTTATCATTCATTTATTCAAAATTAAGTTATCTATTCGCTCCCCTAAATTTCTTGTATATTTTCTTCATCTAGTTCAACCACTGCACATAAAACATCCGTGGTCCAGAAGAAATAAGAAGTTTGTCATCATTTTTTAATTATTTTTTTAATTTCTAAGCAATTAAATTTCAATTTAAATACTACCTCTAAATTATTTCAATTCTCCCTTTTCAAATTTCAATTGAACCTTTGATCATGAATTATTTTTAATTATACTATGAAAAAGTGAAGAAAATGATATTATAAAAAATGCTTTTGAAAATGAATAGAAAAAGCATATTAATTACCCCCTCCATCCCTAAAAGATTGTCATATTTTAATTTTAATGAATTGATTTTTTTTAATTTTGAATTTAAATAAAATTTGTTATATATTTGTTTGAAAAAAATATATCAATATGTAATATTTTCAACATATCTTTACTTTATTAACTGATATGATTTAAGAAAGCTGATCAATCAAGATCGTAAAAATTTGCTAATTTTACCATGAATGCAACGTGATTACCCAGTGATTTAGTGACTTCCATCCCTAATCGACGCATCACATTCGATTTTTCGTGTATCAAAACTTTCAAAACTTCGACCATTTAATTATTATTTTCAAATTTACAAAAATATTATAGTCATGCCATTCCTTGTTAGATCCTCCGTTTCAATATATATTTTGAAATATCAATCCCTTTATAATCCTTTCACGCCAAGGTGTATCCTCGTAGATATTTCATTTTCTTTAACTCACTTTCGATAATCTGTGAAAATCAAACGTTCCAGATCATCACTAGGGATTGGCATAAGATATCGAAATTCAATAAAGTTAATTAAAATAATGAATCGGAAATAAATAGTATAATTTGGTATGTATAAAAGTTGCAATGCCATCTGGACATATTTCTATCAATTTTACCTGACCTGATTTTTTCTAACGTGACACACCTGCCACTGGGTCGGAACACAGATCGAAGCAACCAGGCTAGCGTATTAGTCAAGTAAACCATTACAAATTTGAGTTGTAACTGATCGAACTATACCGAATCCATGACGTCAGCCTCACCGTTTTTTCGAATGCATCTTCTGGTCCAAGCCCGATTTCTCTCTGAACCTCGATTTGAGGTCCGGGCTGTCCGCATCAACTTTTTTGCATTTATTATTCGCCCGCATTCAAGTCCTAAGCCACGAATCTGCCTCAAAAAGCCATCCAGATCAATTGGGCGCACATGTAGGACTCAGTCATTGAAAAATACTTGTTTGATTAAGCCGAATCCAATCGAACTGTCGCCTCCCGCTCTTCGAACTATCAATTTCAACGCCCGAGGCCCGTATGTTTCTGTATGCGAATCTTAACCACTAACCTAACTTTTTCATCCGACAATGAAATGAATCGAACTTTTTACGCCACTCAGTAGCATTAATTACAGCGAAGTAACCATGTGATTGCCTTGTCGTTTATGGAAGTGGTGATAATGTTAATATGGCAGTAAAAGCGGCAAAGAAAGTGGTGATAATCGAAAGTACACCTGATTATAGTTTCCAACTCTTATGTGACTGTCATATTAGTTGATTAATGAGATAGCTTAGCTTGCGTGCCTTCTTGGAATTCTCACTCATAGAATCAATGATTTAATAATTATTTATGTCACTCACCAATTCCGCTACCATAATCACTTCTTGTTGATGTGTTGTTCTAACATCGTCAATTCATCATGGTACCACATAAAAATTGTTGGCTATCAAATGCATCTCTTCACTAAATTCATCTCTTCACTGTTCAGATAAGTTCAACTACTTAATGAAAGTAACATACAATCCAACCATGTTTGAAATGATTAATTGAAATTTGAGACCCTGAATGGCTCATGTGAGAGATGTTTACTTGCTGTAAAATTACTTCTTCAGTTGATATTTATTTATCATTCCAACTTGAAAAAATTGGATATTTTTATTTATCATTCTAGCATATAAAATTATTTTTCTATATTTTGAATATTACTTTTTTTAATTAAATTATTCAATCAATTCAATGATATAATCAATTCATCATTATCTCTACATTTTCAACGTGCATTTTTATTACTTTTCATTTTTTAACACATTAATTTAAGATGACATAAACCCAGAGAGTATTAGGTTATCATAATAATGTCTAATGCTTAAAAAATGAATATTACTATATTAATATTTGCTTATTTGATTTGTTTTATTTTAATGCCACGGTTAGTGCCTGCGTTAAATAAAACCCAGTCAGCATCTTATGATGAGCATCAATAAAATCACCATAGTAACGACATTTATCTTCTCCGCATCCTATAATTTAAGGTTCATTTAACTTTGCATCTATTCAATGTAGAAACTTATATTTTGAAATTTTTCAAAGAAAGCAAAAAGTACCTAAATTATGGATGAGGGAGCAGAACTAAGAATTAATTCCAACTCGGACGGAGCACTACATCGTTCATAATTGTGTGGATTCTACCCTTTTCCAGTCTAAATAATGATCACGACACATAAATTATAATTGTGCTATATTGCAGCACTAGTATTACAAGGAGGTGGTGATAAGCCGGCGGTGGTGACAATGGGGACCCCAACCACCGAAGTTCATAATCAGACCTCAACAATGGCCGGCAATGGAACCATGACCACTGATAATAAAATTAGTGGAAAGAGACTTAGTTTCAAGCGCTCTTCTTCTTCTTCATCTTGGTCCATTCAACCTAGAAAGATCCTTTTCTTTTTTGCAACATTGTAAGTACCACAAACTTGTTCTTTTCCTAATTTTTAGTTCCTTTTTTACATTAAAAATTGGTACATTGCAACCCCACAATGCAAGAAGCATAAAGAGAAGAGAAACTTAAAGAAAGCATAGTTGACCATAACTTCTTGTTGGTAAGTGGATTTGTAACACAAAAGATATATATAGGGAATAAGAGAACACATTGTCATGGCATGCATGGGATAATGGAGGATAGATTAGTGATTCATTATATTAACATCTTTTAAGAAACGGATCCAAAAAAAAAAAACATCTTTTAAGAAACATGTAATGTTGCTTGTCTCTACCAAACTGTTTTATTTTAAGAAAATATAAAATATTTTTGGATCCTAGAGAGAATAACAGAACTTAGTTAAAAACCTTAGAAAAACGTGGTTACGGTAATGTCTCATTAGACACTAACGCTAACAAAAAGCACACCGTAGTAATTTTGGCCAGAAATCACAACACATACAAGATCAAATCATGCTAACACAATTTTCATAAAACCGATTTGTTTCCACCAGATGCTACAGTTTAGGATCTTCAAAAGCAACCGATTTCAAGATAATTAAGAATCCACACCGCTTTAAAGATTTCAAGAATTGAACTGAGATGAGAAAAGAGATCACCAAGAAAAGATAGTTTGTTTGTACAAGTGATTTGTCCTCGATGATTCGCATAAATAAAAGTTATTCTACCAAAAAGAGAAAGATAACGGCGATCACTACCTCATCTATTAATCAATTGCTACTTAACTCTATTATAGTTCATTAGTATAATAGCTAACTCAATGTCATTTAACCAAAGGTCTCCAAACATTTGGGGTGCAAAACGAATGCGAAGATAATAAAAGCGCACTCAGAACTAGAAGCTCAAAGTAAAGCACCTCCTAAGACCCCTCAAGGCCTCGCCCCACTAATCAGCAGTTGCTTTATATTATAACCCGAGCAAAGATTTCATACCAGCCTTGCACCTCTCCTCGCACTCATGCTAAGCAGATTTCTCATGAATAGAGCATTTACTACAGAATGTATCAACTATATAAACACCATGTCTTATTTATCTTCAATATAGTACACTTGCCTACCAATTTTGTATTCATTTTCCAACACCACTAACACCCGTGAGTATAGCTAGTAGCCTTTGCACCTCGGAATCTTCCTCAGGTTTCAGACAGATTATATCAAAACCAAAGCCTGGGTAGACTCAGTACTTCAACTATTCTTTTATCCGAGACAGACACATACACACATGTATCACCAATACTTTCATTAAAAGCAAAGCTCATCCCGTCTACTGTATCACTTTTCATCCGGAGGAATTCAGTTAGTGTGAAAAACCCCATGGATTTAATTATGATTACAATTGTTGTCCTATCAACTCTTTTGGATCTCGGTCGTTTAGGTTGCTAAGGCTTTTCCCTTCACTAATACGGGTTTTTACCATTCCTTTTTAATGATTTCTCTCAATCCAGTTCTCTATTTAACCACTTGGTTAGGATTCAGAATGTTATCATTTTATCTTATGTAATCAATGATAACTCCATGAGATTAGTCATTTAACGGGTATTATGTCAATGCATGGTCAGAATCTCTACTTCATTATAAATATGACTTTGTACTCGGCCCAATTGTCGATCGACTATCGTCAATCGTATTTAAACTGCATCACCTTCCCACTCAAGAATGTCCTCAAGAACAAAATAAGAACCATTCAAATTCTTTAGATTTATGAAAGGATCTAGAGCGATCATAGTTTGTTTTGAGGGACTTCCAAGATATCCGCACTCGCTAAAAGCGGAAAACATATCCACTCATATACCGGATATTTGCAGAAGAACCCATAACTTCTAGTATAACTTCAAGACCCATGTATTCAGATGGCCTTCCAACATCATGACTAGATTACTAGTATCGACTCAATCACAGCCACAAGCAAAAGTTAAGAATACTTTAACTTAAATCATTACATACATGACTATCGACATTCAAGACACTCAACTCTCAGGTTCACACTTTCTCCTTTATTCATTTAGGGCGCCGACTTATGTCCATCGGGGTTTTTGATATTTCTCAGATCACCTTAACCGAACGGTTAGACGCATGATCCATTCGGGCTCAAGACTAGTCCTTGTTGATCTCATGATTCTGCACCCCAAATGACATCGCATGTCCCATATCTTTTTGTGTAAATTTGTCATTTAACATTTCTTTCGTAGATCAGATCATTTCAGGATTGCCTAACATCCATCTTTCACATAGACATATTTATCATACTCATTAATTTTGAAGCCATTCACAACACTGGGTTTTGTAAATTTCTATACAGCTTTTGTGTTGCTTTTGCTGCATAAGGACTTTAAAAGTCTACAAGACCTTAGCCTCTTTCTCCTGAACTTTAAACCCTTCTAGTTGTTTCATATTAAATTTCCTCATCTAAATCCTCCATTCAAAGAACCATTTGTACTTCCAAATCATGAAAGCGTGAATTGCCAATATCGTAATGTATTGATGTAATTGAAAGAATGTTTAGTTCAGTCTCTTCTCATTTATTACCACAAATGACTCGCTTCTACCCTCAGACTTATTAATGTTCCATCGGTCTTCATCTTCCTCCTTAAAGATCCATTTGATTTAAGAGGTTGCACTCCAAAGTAGCATCCACCCAATTCCCATGATGATTTTAAACTCATAAGTGGTCCTTCGCGCTTGAAGATACCGCCTACGTGGTTCAAGGTTCACTTGTGTCTAAACCGACCTCATGACTTCATGAGTACTCCTACAAGAACTTCTTCAATCTCAAAGGAAAAACATTCTCGAAAATGCTGCATTTCTAGACTCAAGGCATGGTTTGTAACACCTTGAATTTCCATTTATGCACTAAGAACCCATGACTCATTATCAGCAAGATACCCAATGAAGATTGAATGTTTAGGGTCCTATATCAACCAGTAGCAGGACCCACGACCTAGCAAGACAACCCCAAGCCCTCAAACGGGTTATAAAGCTGGTTTAAACCTTCAACAACTCCATGTGAGTGTCTCATCCTTATGTTAACGGTACTATTTAAGAGGTAATTAGTCGAGAATCCTCCCCACATTTGTGGTAGTCCCCGAACTTATCAAGAGAGAATTCGTCATCCCTTTTAAAAGTTCTCTATTTTCTTCCAACCTATCTGCTTGATCATGCTTATGTTGTTGTTATGATTTCATGTATTATACCATGTTGGGAACACAACCGGCCGAATGCGCAGAAATATCACCACCCTATCACTTCTCAGAGATTACCTCTGATTTTTCTTATTAAGTCATCCCGTATTGTATTGTCAGTTTACCTTTGTGTACACATAATAATATTTTTGTGTTGCCATCACAAATGTTATAAATAATAGTCACACACATCACTATAAACAGGATCGCCGACTTTGTATTTCTTACAATAGCCTCTAGGATCAAAATGAATTTAGAACGCCGATTTAATGCCAAGAAGAATTAAAATTTATATGTCCAATCATTTTGTCCATGTTTGAAACATTACATCTTATACAGCATTGCCAAACATCCCCGCTATGTGTTATCGCCTTCTATAACCATACTAACCCAGTATTCTGAAAGAAAGAATGTAGACAGATTATTACGGATCAATATCTAACATACTTATTCAGAAAGTAACCTCCTCATCTGAACGTACCTTCACTTTAATTTGTCAAGCATCCAACATCTTTTCTCCAGCTGTAAAGGTTACCAAATTTGTTCACTCTGTAGAACCATAGCGTAAAAGGTCACGTCATAAGTATCCCATCGGGTCACTTTGTTAACCATGTTAGCTTCATAAAGAGCTTTCTTCTTAGGAAAACGAACTATCACCTTTTCTATCATAGTTGAAATATTTCCCTTCAAATTCTTCTTAAAGTCGGGATCCCTCTAGCCTTCGGGTTTATAGTCTTTCTGCCTTGAACGATTTTTGATCCCAAACTACGCTTTAACAACATTAGCTTTTTGCTTTCTCCCAACACAAGCTGAACCATTCTTCTCCCTCCTCATCTTCTCTTCCATTGTCTCCTCAATTCAAAGAAGCAAAGCTACCTTCAACAACATATTTCCTTTCATTTGTCTGGGGTAATTTTTATGTCCTTTTTCAACAACCATGCCCTCGGTATCAATTCCATGAAACAATAATTTGTGTCCTCTGACTCGTTGTCTATTGACTTGTCATCAACCATCTCAAATCAAGAAACTTCTCAACAATGAATTTAACCCACATCCGAGTTCTATATTTGTACCCAAAGCCTCCCAAATCCTGATCATCACTCAATCCATGATAATCAGAGCTTCTATCCTTCAACAACGTTAAAGAAGTCTGGTGATTCACCTCATCCTACTCAGCACAGAGCTTTTTTGTCAAAAGCTCGACAATCTGTGAAGCACAGCAGAAACATCACCGCTTCCTCGCCACTTTTTTAAAATTCTTTCTTTCCGTATAGATATTCCGTTTAGCCAGCACCATTGTCATCCGCTACGGAGTAAGTGCAGCCCACTACTCCCACTCCTGAGTATCCAAAGTTAAAATCTGTATCAGGAAAACTTCCACCGGAACGTTCCAAATGAACCTGAGTTCCCACTGTTCCTATACCACCCACACAATTCCATATTCAATGAACCTGTCCAGAGGTAACAACTATAAGAGTATCACCATAATTTAACGTTTAGTAGAAACGCTGGATAAATCAACGTATGGTCTCAATATCGTGGGAAGCCATCTCAAAGTTCATGTTAAGTTCCGGTTTTTCTAAACCTCGTTTAAGCTATGTGACACTAATGTCAACATGTAATATCATAAAACTTTGGCTAGAAAATCAAATACGCAACATCAACTGCCATGCGAACACATCCCAAACCGTATTTGATCTCTACCCAGACGTGCTAGGATTCGTAAAGCAATCGATTCTAGCGATAAATCAAGTTAACCGACAAGGCCTTTGTTTTAGCCTAAAGAGAAACAAGGACGGCTTTACCCACTAATCAATCATACTTAACTCAAGTATGACAACGTAACTAACTCAATGCCATTTAACTCCAAAACGATAAAACCAAAGTGTTTCAAACCAAAGAAAACAACGCTAAGATAATAAGTGCGTAAACTGTAAACTCGAAGCCACTTTCCACCGCACTATATTACTCCCGCCTAACCAATATTTCGGGTTAAATTAGTGGTAATAATGCTGTAAGATTGCCACAATTAGTAGCCGAGCAGTGGGTCGAGTAATCATATTTCTAAGAGTTATATTTTCTATTTTCCACTCCTCGTAAATATTGATTCATCCCTTTAGATTCGACCAGTACCATTATTAGTAATGACATTGTATCAATGTTTGAAAACACTCCGAGTTGTTTAATTGTGATCCTCATCAAGACGAATCTCAAAAACAAAATCCAGATTTAAAGCATTTGCAGAAGTTTGTTTTATTTGAAACACGGGGCGAAAACTATAAATTGGCGACTTTTGACGTAGATCAAGCATTGGGACCATGCTACTGATTTTTTTCACTCTAGCCATGGCGAAGTCGAATCTAGATGACAATGTTGCTCTTGAATGACTTTCCTTATCAAAAGACGTTCTTTGGTGAAAGCAAGATGATCAAGACATTTATGGGTTGCAATAGTCAAAGAGTCCATTCGGGGACAGTTTAGAAAGTCCATATAGAAGAGCAAGAAATATAGTTCAGATTCAAAGGGATAAAAAGTTATGAACATTCCATTGCTGCGGCCATCTTCTAGCATAGTTTGCTTTTTATTTATTTTTGCTTGCTTTTCTCTTATACGGGTGACAAGAGTAGACCACTAGACATATTCGAGGAATCTGGTAAATAGCTGACGAGATTATAACAACACACGATTTAATGACATCTTTCTGATCTCAATGAAAAGTAAAAAGCCTTCTTTTGCAATGTTTTAGTATTATAATTGATATTGCCATGCTCCTCCTATGCCATTTAGATCCCGACCACTGTTTGTTTTATGCACTGTACCCATACCCAGTAGGAAATTTGATAACAAATACTAAGACGCATGTCTGCTGATTCAATTTAAACACCGAACGAACTGATCAATTTTAGCCGATTTAATATAATGGCTTTAAAAATCAAATTGACTAAAACCACTGTTGTCAAGTTTCAAATGGTTTAAAAATTCAAAATCGACTAAAATCCACTGGGTTTCGATTTATAAAATCGAATCGACCGAACTAAACCGACTATATATATTGGTTAGAATATTTATATTGGTGATATTTTTTTAATCTTTAGATTTTTAAAATAGATTATTAGCACTTTTTGCTCCAGAATGTTTTGCTTCCGAATCATGAAGTTTATTTTTCAATTTGGCCTTTAACCATATTGCCTCTGCCGCCTGCTTAAAGATTTTATCTTGTCTGCCTTACCCCTAAACTATTTTCTGTCTTCAAATATCCTCCTGAATCACTAAGACTACATTTAAAATATAAATTCATTATAAAATGTAAAAGGACTAACAATTTGTAAATTCTTTTAATTATATAATAGAAGTTGTTTAACATTAAGTTAAATTTTCTTTACAAGATATTGATAAAATTACAAATGCATTAATATAGTATGCTTTATATAATAAAGCCTTGAAGTAATTCAAAACAAATTCGAGAATAATACATTAATTCTTTTATTCATTTATTATTCAATACTATATAAAAATCTTATGCTCTAACCATATACATTAAAGAATATTCAACATTAAACAACTTTTATCATATCATTAAAAGAATTAGAATACAATCTTATTACTTTGTAATATTATGATGAATATCACTTAATAACATATTATTTTTTTTCCAAACATTCAATCTTGTGTCATATCCGTTTAGTTTACGTATTGCCTGTTAACCTTTCACGACGAATAATTATTTCATTTATTTTCAACAGGTTTTCATTACAAATATGTTTTATTATTTAATCTTAATATATATCATGCATTTTATGGTTTTATTTATATATTATTTAATTGTAAATAATTTTATGAATTATTATACACATATTAATAAAATCAACAATTTACACATGTCAGACTTACATTTTCACCTTAAGAACTAAGGTTCAACTCCACAACTAATTATATCTATTTTATAACAAGCCATCCATATAACCTTATCGCCCAAGTTGCATTTAACGGGCGCCCAACTCACCACAAACCATATATCTATTTTATAGCTACCTATTGGGGGTTTAAGAACTAACCATACTTATTCATGCTCGTCCTGAGGTCCTGTTCAACATCCAGCCCCCAGAAAGTTCATCGCAATCTACCCAAATTGGCTTTTTATAACGAATCGATAGGCCATGAGTTTATTCAAACCGCCCTGCTCGAATTAATTTATGGTCCTGCCGAAAGTTCCCCTTAATAAACGCTAACACGCTATATATTAGACGCGTAACGCTTAACTAATTCAATACGGTCCAAATATACGTAAATTAACGTGGTAACGTTAGCGTGGCATGCCGTAACGCTTAAAGCTACGAGATAAATCTAGAACAATACGGTAACGTTATTATGTCATACCACGCTTAACGCAGTATCACGTTGTATTTTAGCAACAACACAAACCTAAATGACGATAGAAACAATACATGACATAAAATTGCAAACCATAAATACTAAATCGTTTCAAAATAATTAAATCATAAAACCATAAATACTAAATTGTTCAACACCGCATATGACATAAAATAAATAAACCATAATCGCTTCAAAGACATAATAACATAAAACTAAAACACACTACCTTTGTGTTTCTTCGGAGTCGCCAACTGCGGCTATGCGGCAAGTGGTCGCGGATACCTCATGATCATCAACTCATCCTCTACTCATGCTGTAAGATGATCAATCCTAATACCCCTCTCGTCTCTATCGATATTCCGCCTCATACCCACAATCTCAGAACATTTTGCTCATGCCGTGTTTCTTAGCATCCCCAACAGCTCGACCGGGGAGCTGCTCCATGTGAGGGCCCCCGCTCGTCGCATGATAGAAATCCTGCCAGATAGCAATGTCTCCCCATTACTGGGTTTCATCCTAACGGGCGGTATCAAAGGACACTTGTTAAACTTCCACATCATCCCCTTCGCGAGCTCAAATTGCTCGAAAATTCCTGACCTCCCACATATACAACCTCCCGGGCAAGCAACGATCGTTTTCCGATCATACTTTCTGATTATATCACTCATTTACACCTTCCATGAATCCCAGACATTAACCAAATATACGGGAGACATCAGGCGCTACATTGATGGAGTTTATTCCTTTGAACCAAGGCCGCTCAAATTGTACTTACTACGCTATTAGATGAGATCTAGCCCCTCACGCACTACTGTTAACAATCGCCTATCAATCCTCCCAATGATTTAATCATAGTATCCCTACCTATACCAAATGCCTAGCAATCTTTGTTCCAGAAATACTACTTTTACACCATTAACATCAGAATGCCAGAACCATGCCCCTGAACCAAATTAACAACCTTAAGTTTAATTATGAAATTGATCGACTATGTCGGGGTACTTGACCACTAACAAAAGTCAGAATTATATCAAGCTTGTTATTTGAGCAATAAAGCTCAAACAAAATATTACCCATGTTCTGTTTTACTCGGCCAGATCAACTTGTTAATCCGCTCTTAGCATTTTTGGGTTTAAAAACATTATCGCCCTTCATCGGACTCTGATCGCTAAAATTACGGCGACGCGAGGATTGTCATGATTTCTCATTCTCATCTCCCTGGGCCGCAACTCGCTCACAACTTTTCCTTTTTCCTCTTCAACTCTTCGTCCCATTTTTTCAAATCGCCAATCGGGTATCATTGAACGTGATTATCATACTACCTGACAAATTTATAAATGAATATGTTAGATTATAATCCCAGTATTTTGGTTTAAGTTTGAAATCGAGAAATCAGGTTATCAATTCGCTTGAACCCTGATAAACCGGAAATTTCACTCAAACGTGGTATGTGCTTAATTAAACGTACATGTTTATCGCAGAACCTATTTTAGGTTGTAAACGTTACCACGCTTAGTACAAGGCGGGTAACGCTTAGTGAAATGACCAATGCAATTCGCTTTCAGTGTCCTTAAACGCAGTACATGCTCATATAAACGTGTACACGCTATCAAATTATTTTTGTGTTTTAAACATCCCAACGCTTCAATTAGCGGCAACGCTTAGGGGAAAAAATTACAGAATGCAACCTGCTGTTTTTCCAAACGTGTTTCAATTAAACGTGGTAATATCGCTGGCTGCACTTAATTTTTTGATTTTAACGCCCCAATGCTCCAAATAAAAATGGTACGCTTGTTACAAAATATTAAAAATAAACAACCTTAACTCGATAAACGATAATTTATTATTACAACACGTGTACACGCTTGTTACAAAATATTAAAGCATAAACAACTTTAACTTCGATATAATGATAATTTTATTATTACAAATACGTACACGCTTGTTACAAAAAATATTAAAGATAAACAATCAACTATAATTACAATTCATCTAAGTCTGGTCTGTCAATTCAAGAAACATATCGATGATCATTTTGATCGCATCCGCACCGCCTCTCCGAGCAGGGATATCTTCTCTAACATCACTATATCATCGAACATACCTTCCCTTTAATATTTTTCTCATCATATGGATCGTCTGCTCAAGTAGTCGCATGTGTCAGTCTAATCCTTCTTGATCGCTACACAAACTCAATTGCCGAAGCCATAGCCTCAACGCCTTTGAGTATATCAAGCTAAATGTCCCACTTGCTATCAATGTATTTGTTTAAGTAGACCAACCCAAAGGGTTGTCTTTATTGTAATGTCTGTGGTCAAACCAAGTTTAAATATCGAGTTAATTCATTAACGGCCCGATTGGCGAGGACGAAGAGAACTACGTCCAGACTCCAACGCATTCTTAAGGCGATTGCGTCAATTTCACTTTTACTCCGTGTCAATTAACTAGACGCATTGCTTGTGTGTGTAAACAATTAGTGAGACTAAGTCATATTAACTTAAACTTATTATACATCAGAGGCAACAAGTTTCCACTCATCAAATATTTTGTTATGGTCAATTTTCAAGATTTCATTATGGTCAGAAAGCCTTATAAAACTCCCAACAATGATCTTAAACATACCAAGTCAATTTATGATCCAAAATGGCACCAATCGTGATACGTGGACGAGTAAAGCCGACTTAGCAACACTTTAAAACTTGTCTCCATATTCGGAACTATATCCTTAATCAACATATTCATTTCTATGAGTATCGATATCCATCAGTAAGATTAATTCACACATTCGAGAAAGCTAAATGAATATTAGGACTATATTAATCTAGAAAAAACTTTTGTCAATCTTGAATCCGGCTAAAAATCTAAGCAATTCATACAAAGAATATCCCAATTTTCATATTTCAACCGAGTATAATCATCCCAGATATTATGAACAAAATTTAAACATATGACGCATTTTAGAGATCATAAGTAGAATTCCATCTAGTATCGTATATCCATGACACTTTAAACTTTTTCGATCCATCTTCAACTATTTCTTTATATGCATGTTTTCACCGCCTCCTCCTTCAAGATCCATCAACCTTCTGGTCTAGGTTGAATAAATTCATCATAAACAACCTTAATTCCATCATTAAGAACTAATCAAGTACATTTACATAAACATCTAACATGAAAAGTTCAATTATAACTGCTTATATTCCATTTGTCAATAGCTACATTATATTTGTCATGCATTATCAAAGGAAATAGAAGCAATTTTATTCAAACAATTATATTCTTTGAGCACATGGTCAATACCTGCAATTCAGACGTTGTTTTATACAATCAAAATAAAATATATAATTCTTCAGAAACCCAATCTATCAATCCAACGACATGTAACACACATTATATCAAAATCATCGAACACACCGATATCACTCGTCAAACAAACTTCCAAGGAAAAAGTATTCATCATCTTACCTATAAGTTCTTTTGGATTTTCAAAATATTTGAAGGCAATACGCATAAGAGAACGGGGATACGCTGAATCAAGTTAATAGCATGCTTGAATCCAATGGAATAAACGCTATCCATCACAAAATTAAAAAGGCAAATTACTACCAATAAAAATTTCATCGACTCCATTCTTATAAAAAAAACTCATTAAAACCAAAATTTCCAAAGGCTCGAAGACTCAATTGTTGCTTGCACTCGCCCCACCGGAACACTATCCTGCTTATTTGACGTTGTTATTAAATTGTTCATCCAAACGACGCACCACCTTGCCTCCCCGCTCTTGCCTAATTCCATCTACAATATGCACAATTGCTTTTGTTTCACTCGACGCCATCAAAGCGGTTCCAAACCCATGAACTTTTTTTTTCTCTCATTATTACTCAGATAACACTGGGGATTGAAAATTAATTACTTGTGGGACTCCATAAAGACATCATCTTCTTAAATTAAACAAGTATTATTTGAATCAGTAGCACTTAAACCAACAAAATATAGCAACAACAACTTTAAAGATATAATCACCAATCCGGAGCAAGTGCCTTTCAAGATCACAGATGTTCATCGAATCAAATATTGCTGACTACGAACCAATAAGAATACGATGATTATAAAAGAAACATTTAATTTCTATCAAGAATGCTTATGAATATACAAGAATTGTTTCTCGATTGCTATTGATTAAGTGCTAGATTGCTTGTGATTCATGAAAACAGCCTTGCTGGCCCTCCATTTATGTGGCGCCAATAACGCGAATGTCACTTTATGAATACGCCTTTAAAACGGGTAACGCGATCACCAACTGATATAAACTAGTCGCTTAAGAATAAACGCGACACGCTCGACCGACGCCAGAATGCTTATTCATAATATCAGCCGCTGCTATCTTCACCAACGTCAAAACAGCCTGCCAGATCGTCAGCTATCCCACGCTTCGACCGACGCCAACCGCTTATTCTTCATTGTAATCAGACCAACGGCAACGCTCTGCAATTGACGTTACCACGCCTAAAACCTCGAGACACTCCAAGCCTGGCCTGCCCAAGATTAAGTGGCCCGCCGGCCCGGCCCGGTAGCACTGGGTCCGCTCGATCTGCCTATACCGAACCGGGCCGGGCCTGACACTGCCTAGCTACCATCCATATAATTCATTGGGCCAAAGTGATGAACGGGCCCCCAACTATACTTACATCCTCTATTTATTACTGGCTTGAAGGCCTAAATCGACAAGTGGATTAGCCCAATAACTCAGCCCCATCCGATCCATTAAAAGCAGAAGGGGGCCAGTTAGTGGACTCGAACAGGGCTAACGGTCAAGCCCAGGCTGCCCGCCAGGCTCGGTTCGTTTTAACATCATCTATCAATCAGTGTATGCACAGCAATTGCAACTTGCAACTGCGCAAGACATGAAAAAGAACCAGTTGTCCCTGATGGCATTATGAAGTGATAGATTTGTATTATTTTTAAATGGATTTGAATGATTTTTATCTATACCATATATAATTTTAATTAATATATTATACTTCTCCAATGATGGTTCGAATGTAATTTTACGGATGAAGATTATATAACTTTTGCACTTCACTCATCGATGAAGTGATTTTTTCATAAATTATTATCAAACCATGTTAGTCTCGTAATGAAGTAGACTAACGAAATAATCCCATCTAATCCTAATGATTAACTCATTGATAATGATCGAAGAAGTTTCAAGCTTTTATTTCAAATTGAACCTCCTGCCGAACCTCAGATCAATCTTGTTGTTTCCAGTAGAACCTTCTCTAATTTTACTTACGCCAATCCCTAATTTACATTACATTAACAAAAGTCAATTTTCATGTGTTAATATATATTTTTATTATATTACTGTCGTAATATTATATGTAATATATTGAGTGTTCTAACATATTAATATAATATAATTTAATAATTACGTATTACACTCTTGAAGTTTGATCGAATTTATCACACAAACGCGATCAAGATAAATTAATATTTGTCCCCGATTTGGAACAACCAGAGTTATTCGATTTTTCATGCCTGTCAAATGCCTAGGTTAAATTGTTTATTTTTCGATGAATACGATGCATTATAAGGAGGATAAAATAGGATTCATACAAAATTTAAGAAATTGTTATTGACACTTTCATATATGTTAGATTAAGAATGTATTGTGTAGTTTATGGGACAAATTTAATAAATATGTCGTTTTGTATTATATGATATATAATTAAACAACTTATGGGACATACAACGAGGCATCCAATGCGGAGTATCCTGAACAAAACATTTCCCTTTAAAATAAATATTTTAGGCTTCATTTTCACCCATATTAAAGCATTCTCATATCTCGCCATAAAAGAAGAGAAAATAACAAACACATGTATGCTACAATCCATAATAAATGTATTTTAGCATTGATACCAAGCATAAAAGAAGAGAAAATAACAAAACATGTTTGGCTTTAATAATGTGATGTTACTTGGTCAATCCAATGTGATGTTACTCTAATAATAATGTGATAAGATTGTCGATGCCACTTATTAACGATATTGCATACATTCAATATTGTGGTTAACAATTGAGCATCTTACTTTTATCTTTCAATATCTATTTACCAATTTTGTTTTCCTATATAACTCATTAATTAGATCACATGATGGGATGAAAAATCATGCACTATAAAGGACCCACCTTTTCTAATAAAGTTATACCATCAATCAACTATATATAGTAAATAGTTTGTCTTGAGTTTTAAAAATTGATGATGTTATTAAAATTTTAGTGAAAATTAAAGAATGAAGTTAAATAATTGTTTCAAATATAATCTACATAATTTGTCAGAGTTGAGAATTGATCCCTCAGTTTAGTCATATAAAATTTTGTCTAAGACTATATATAACTTCATAATTTTGAATTAATTATAGATATTGCCTAAGTTCAATATGTCAATGCCATTTTCTATTTATATAAGATAAGATATTTGCCCATTTAAAATTCAAGACAAATATCAGAATATTTATCTCTCGAATCATTGGTTATCAGTACATTAATTTCTCATTTTCATTCAAAAGTTAGTTTTGAATATACACATTCATACATTAACCAAAGATACTCACATTTTCGCGTAATTAAATAGTGCTGTCACCATTTATTTCACCAAATTATTACTGATCACACTTACTAATACCATATATACAATTAACTCTCATAATTTACATCAATTAAAAACTTAACTTCGATCCTCACACTGATTTAAGCATAGATACTCCATCTCACCAATCAACCAGTAGCAGTGGTCTTCAACATTTGAGTCCGACCATATCCAATAACTGAAACAGTAAATTGCATGGCCATTGATTTGCCCCCAGAATATATCATAGTAACTTACACACACACAACATTGGCCAGAGTCATGAATCTCGCACAATAATTAGGATATATTGTGTATCGCAGAATTGCACAACATATCCGTACCATATCGACATTTTATCACAGACAACCAATTTTATTATTTTAAATATATTTATTTATTCTTCAGAATATTCGATTTAAAAATATATCAATTCAGCACTCAAACGTATTTTCATCGATATGGGCCATCAAGCATTATACAATACAAATAAAATATATGTCAAAAGTTTAAAAATCACAACTAATAAAAACAAATTAGACAATTTTTCATGACTTATGAGTATCATTTATTTAATATTTAATTATGATTCTAATAATAAGTATTTATTTTATTTATTATTTATTTAACATTTAATTACATTCTAACTTCTCTATCTATCGACCACCATTCGTTTCATATTTCAAAAGATTAAAAATAAAAAGTGAAAAATAAAAATAAAATCGCTGAACTGTAATATACTGCTTTATATCCCATTGTGTTAAAAATTGTTCAATTTATTTCATATACTAAATTTCACATCCATCCTAAAGATCGTTTTAATTTTCTGCTCAGTCAGCTTCAAAAATTACGTGAAAACCTAACCTATTTAGCACTATCATATACCACCTCCATATCTAAAACGTTTCATTGATTTTCTTTTTCAATAGCAAAAATTATCGGGTAAATCAACCACCAAAATTCAAAATTTATAAATACCAATCATCGTTTCTAAAATCTTCAATTTTTTTCGGTTACCACACACTTAAAAACCCACCAACAAAATCGGATAACTGCATGACAATATATACTTCATTACCTCTATCTAAAGAGATTTTTTCAATACCAAAATTGATAAATTGCCAGTAGTAAAGATCAATCTGATTAACTTTAATATTCAAATTAACAAACTTGTCATCCTAATTTATATACAACATCGATTCAATAACAATTATATTTTTTCAGAATCAGATTAAATATATTAATACTTGAATATCAAGATCACTTTGATATCATCTTCTTCAACTTCGACCATAGATTTTTATCAGATTGATAATACTTACTTAAATCTGTCCTATATTTCAAAATCTTCCATCGAGCATATTTTTATAAGATATTATATAATACAAACAAATATATTTGGCTGCCTGTAATAACAAAAAAATTTTAAAAGTTTTACAACCTTTTACATGGATATATTTTTTATCATACAATATTGTTTATCTTTTAACCCAAAATTATCGTTAACATAATACTTTCATTGACCCCATAAAAATAATGTATCAATTTTTGTATCAAACTAATAACGGCTGCCAAGAGAATCCATAATTTTAATAAAGTCCCTAATAAAATAATTATATTTGCATGTGTATTCCTATATTATGATTCAGATTATATTCTTCCGTCAAAATTCTATCTCTAAAATACAATTATACCTCAAGCATGATTTTGAAATCTGCCCAAAAAAATAAAGAATTTTGAAGACAACTTTATCTATATATATATATATATATATATCATTATTTATCCAATGTAACTTGCAAAAAAAAGGATCGAAAAATTCATAATATCACATTTAAAACAAGGAACATGCATCCACACTAAGACATCTTCTAAGGTGGACTGCGTTGCCACTGATATCATAAAATCCATCGGTTTAGGTGGATTTAGCCCAGCATTATGGCATCATTGTTCATAGTGCTATACGCACTACTATCGTCATAAACAACCTGAAAAATGAAAGCCATAAAGTCTTTTTCCACTGTTTCATACACATTGCTTCTGATCACAATGAAATCTCTTGATATTTCTTGACATTACCTCCTATTTGGTTTGAGAGATGTTAAATATAAGGATATAAAAGCTCCAAAAAAAATGTATAAATCTTTTTTTTAAATATTGATACAGGAAATTATGATCAAGGTGTGTAATATGTCCAATATACATAGCTACCTAATAGTGTTTTAGTATTGAATGACTATTTTCTGAGCATAATTTCTGTAACTACTACACTTACAAATAGGGGGGCAAGAATATTTCACCTCCCAAAACAATTTGGGGTGAAATGACTATTTTGCCCCTATTTGTATGTGGAATTCAGGTAAAATAGTCATTTCACCAATAAAACACTATTTGGGTGTGTGTATATTGGATCCACCTCAATTTGACCCCATTTTTCAGATCTTTTCTTCAGATATTTTTTGATCATGTCCACTATTTGTTACATATAAAGAGAGACCTTAGTTCCAGTACTACATACTCAACCAATTTCCTTCCTTTGCTTGTTTTTTCAAGAATCTTTGAGAAACCAAAACTTCAATGGCAACAATGGCAACCACTCTCACTTCCTCTGCCAAACCAACTTTCTTGGAAAACAAATCATCATTCTATGGCTCCCCAATCCTATCTCATTCCCAACCAATCAAGTCTACCTCTCAGCAAAACTTCTCAATCTCCATGTCTGCAAGCACCCTACCATATAACTATGACTCTTTCAAATTCAGCCCCATCAAAGAATCAATTGTTTCTAGAGAAATGACTAGAAGATACATGACTGATATGGTCACTTACGCCGACACGGATGTTGTCGTCGTTGGTGCTGGAGCAGCTGGCCTTTCTTGTGCCTATGAGCTTAGCAAGAACCCCAACATCAACGTCGCGATTATCGAGCAGTCTGTGAGCCCTGGAGGGGGGGCATGGCTTGGTGGGCAGCTGTTTTCAGCCATGATTGTCCGCAAGCCAGCTCACAAGTTCCTGGACGAACTTGAGATTGAGTATGATGAACAAGACAACTATGTTGTCATTAAGCATGCAGCTTTGTTCACTTCAACTATTATGAGCAAGCTTTTGGCTAGGCCTAATGTGAAGCTGTTCAATGCTGTGGCTGCAGAGGATTTGATTGTGAAAGAGGGGAGAGTTGCAGGGGTTGTGACTAACTGGGCTCTTGTTTCAATGAACCATGACACACAATCTTGCATGGATCCTAATGTTATGGAGTCTAAGGTTATAGTTAGTTCTTGTGGACATGATGGACCTTTTGGTGCAACTGGTGTGAAGAGGCTCAAGAGTATTGGAATGATTGATAGTGTTCCTGGGATGAAGGCTCTTGACATGAACACTGCTGAAGATGCAATTGTTAGACTTACTAGAGAAGTTGTTCCAGGAATGATTGTTACTGGTATGGAAGTCGCAGAAATTGATGGTGCTCCAAGAATGGTAAGTCCAACACTTTCTTGACATATCTTATAATATCATTGTGTTATATAGGTTAATCAGAGTTATCAATTATTATAGGTTACATGATTAGTTTCATTGGAGGGAAAGAGTAAAGGGTGTTACAAGTGACGATCTTGAACAATAATTGAGATGATCAAAATTAGTGCACATATTTAAATGAAAGTTTTTCATTATCGAAAAGAAATCAATGACTATATTTTATTGAAAATAACGAGTAATTACAAGGTAAATTTTAAATTTCTCAAAATCAAAGGGTCGTCGCTCTTCTTATTCTCTGTACACCATTAGGTGTGGCATAGATATTGTACACGTTGCTATATTTCCATAGCCCAAGTGTACAAGGCATGGTAAACTGACTGTGCACTCCATACAATATATTTTTTTTGTACAGCAAAAATCGATCGACCGTATGAAGTGCACGATCGGTGACTATTTCCACCTATAGTTATACACTTGGGACCTTCGAAATAGTTTTTACCGTGTTGTAAAAGAAAAAAGATGTTTTATCAAAATTGTTAATTTTGGTTGAATTATCAGGGTCCAACATTTGGAGCTATGATGATTTCTGGACTAAAGGCAGCTCACTTGGCATTGAGGGCACTAGGGGAACCAAATGCTCTTGATGGGTCCATTTCTGGAGTCAGGGACGCTGAACCAGCCTTCGTGCTTGCTTCAATTGAGGGTGAAGAGACCATTGATGCTTAATATTTCAAGTCATTGAGATATTGCAGATAAATGTATTGAAGAGAACTATGATGTTGGAAAATAGAGTGAATAAGAATCTATATCATATATAAATGTCTAAGTCTTTCTATTGGTGATTACAAGTGAAGCTAAATTAATGTATTTCTCATTTTATCTTCTTGATGGATTTTTTTTTTTAAAAGTAGTAATTCTTCGTAGAAATGGCAGATACAACGTGATAATTTAAAGTAAATTCACTACTTAAAAATCTTGCTCTGTCTATTAATAATTATCGTAGAAGAAAATAAAGTTGTTTAATTCCTCCTTTGTTTTCTATGACTTTTATTTTATTTCTTTTAGTTTTTTTTATAATTATTTTCTTTTCATTATAATTTTATTATAATATAATTTGCATAGATAAAACTGTGCACATATAATTAGTCCGTATAGCTCACAACCATTTTAACGGAAATAGGAGTATTAAAAATGTTCAATTTATGTTCATCAATGAGCGATTGTAGCCATTTTATTCATAAGTGATGAACAGATTCTAAGCCAAAACATATATGTTGGTCGGTGCCTTTTATCCAAACAAAAATGAATTTTAATATTTTAATTAAAATTTATTTTTTCAACCATTTGTCATATTTCGATTATCTATATATACTATATATAAAGCTTAAGGATCATAATTATTTGGTGAGCCTCGTGTATAATAGGCATGTAAAATGTGTTCTCTAATTAAATGGAAGTTATTTTTAATATATGGTGGTTTTCAAATTTGACACATGATCTTTTACTATATGTTTAACAATTGTTACCAAAAATATTTTTAAATTAAATTAAATTTTTCTATTAAAATTAGTTATTATTTTTTAAGATATTAATTTTAAGTTTTTTTATTTAATAATTATTAAGATGCACAATCATTGATTATGTCACGATAACTGATTGTAATAGTTTGCTAGTGGTCTCATAACTGCAAAAATTGTAGATGTACTTGTTTGTGCTGAATGCTGATCGATGGATGGTGGTGTTCTTGTTTTTCACTTGGTGTTCCATAGTTTCTTGCTTAAATTTCTATTCAAAAATGGTTCAGAATTTTTATTTTAATCATAATTATCGAGTTAATAATAAATGTTTACTAAAATTGATTTTTTTTATATCTCCTATTGTGGATCACTCATAGAGACATTATAATTGGGGTGTTTTGAGGGGTGTTTGTTAAATCTATTAAGCGGCTTAAAACTTAATTAGCTATTGTTTAATTTATTAGTTTGTTTGTTAATGAATTATTTTAAGTCTTTATCAAAATTTTAACAAATTTTAAGTTAAAATTATCTCTTATTTTTTCCTCTTAAAATAATCGAAGTGATAAAGTCTAAATTCTTGTCTTACTCGCCGTAATTTTATTGGCATTTTATAACCTCCATTATTGTGTGTATTCTTATAATAATAATAATAATAATAATAATAATAATAATAATAATAGTAATAACAATAATGATAATAATAATAATAAGATTAATAAAAGAACAATAAAAATAATAACAATAATAATAATAATAAATAAGTAAAAGCAAATAAGCATAATAAGAAAAATGACAATAATAATATTAATAAATAATATTAATAAAAATAAAGTAATAAGTATATTAATAAAAAGAATAATAAAAATAATAATAATAATAAATTAATAATAATAAATATAATAATAAGAAAGAAAAATAATAATAATAAAAATAATAACAAAAATAAAAATAAATTAGCAGAATATTAATAATAAGAATAATAAAAATAATAATAAGAAAGAAGAAAAATAATAATAATAATAATAATAAATTAACAATACTAAATACAATAATAATAATAATAATGATAAATTAATAATAATAAATATAATAATAATAATAAATATAATAATAATATTAAAAATAGAATAATTAAAATATTAATAATTATAAATATAATAATAATAAATGATAATAATAATAATAATAATAAAAAGTAATAATAATAAAATAATAATAATAAAATAATAAAAAACTTAAAATTATAATAATAATCAAATAATATTAATATTAATAATAAAAAAATTAATAATAATGTAATAAAAAATAATAATAATACTAATACGAATAATAATAATAAATAAATAAATAAAAATATTAATAATGAAATCAATAATAATAATAATAAAGTAATAATAATAATAAATAAAAATAATAAGAATATTAAGAATAATAACCGTAATAATAATAATAAAAACTATAATAATAATAATAATAATCATAAAATAAAAATAATTAATAATAATAATAATCATAAAAATAAAAATAATTAATAATATATTTTAGTAATCATATTTATTGATCATATTAATAATATTTATCATTTATTTATTTATTGCATTATTTATTTAATATATGATACGTATAAATAAATAAAATAGAGTAAGGAGTAAAGTTATCGTTCTGATTGATTTAAGTATTTTTTAACTTTAGGCATTTATCAAAGAACTAAATATTTTTCGATTATTCGAGATTGATTATAATTGATTCGGTCATTCGGTTTTGAGTTTAGTTTTGAGTTTTTCAGTTAGCAAGCATCACGAGTCACGACTTACGACACTCGAGAAATATTATTTGACTTTTGGTGAGATCAATATAAGTTTATATATTATTGTTAGATTCTAACTATAAGCTATAAAATGATCTTGGATCAAATGATTCATTTCAATTATGTTTGATTGCGAGTCTTTAGCAACCTTTAGAAAGTATTGGTTAGTAACTAAAACAATCAATTATGTTAGTATTTTATTGGTTGGCAATTTGTTTATAAGTAAAACTGAACAGTAGCGAAATGTTTACAGGTTCGCTACTACAATGAATATTGTGCATATATTTTCAAGGCTCTTTGAATTTGGTAATAATTGAAGAGATATTTTGGTCGCATAATGTAATAGTAATGTGGAGTGTCTTACAAACGTAAAGCTATGATTTGGTTGGTTATGGGAGAAGAAAGTATCAAAATAATTGGGTTTGTTTATGAAAGTTATGTTGAAATCAATGAGAATTGATTCCGCTTTTATTGTCTTAAGATTCGCGACAGTTGTGTAACTCAGTCATTTACAGGTTTGGTTAAATGAGATTACGAGGAGCAGTGTTCACCTTAGTAATTGTATATTACTAGTGTGAGTTACCGTGATAATTTAAGGGTTATGACGATTCTTTAGATCTTACTCATTAATTGTTATAATAGTAATTGGTCGATTATTATTATTATACTATTTCTTAATATGTTTTAGAAGGAATTAGCGCCTGATAATATCGGAATATTTCATGATAGAAGTCACTTGAGACTTGTATATTGGGAAATGTATCTCTCAATATTTATATATTTGTCAAATATATGTTGATGAACATCGGTGGTTAAAAACTACAAGTTTAATCAATTAAGCAGTGAAATTGATGAATAACTTGATAAGTTATTCGATGGTGTTTCGTTAGTATTTTGGTGAGCTTTGTTAAGTTAATTAAAATAGAACATCTCCCTTAGTAACTTCATTATTTAATTAGAAGCTCACTTAACGGTCTAATTAAGTTAACGAGTTAAGCGATTTCTTGAGTTCAGCTTAGCAGATGGAATTAGAGACTTGGTATTTAAAAAAGGGGATTAGGTTTTCATGAAAGAATCATAAAAGACCTCGCCCCCCATAAAGAAAGCCGCCCCCCTCCATAGTGAATTGGAAGAGTTTTTCTCTTCCAATTTCATTTTCATCTTCAAAGTCTAGCAAGTTCAAGTACTAGATTCGTTCCCTCTTTGGTGTGTCTTGATCCCCAGAGGGCGTTATTTCGGTGTTGACAAGCTTTGGAGAGGATCTTGAAGGGGCTTTCACGCGAGGTTGATTGTGAGGATTTGGGTTCGTTCGCTTCCGTTGCAATGTAAGGATTCTCGTATTCATACATTTATATTTTGTGTTTAGATTAATATACATTAATTTGAGGATCCGGGATGTATGAATTGGTGTTTATCACGAATAAATTCATACTAGATTCTAACAAGTTATTACACCGCCAAACTTGTTTGTGTCATCTGTATATAAAGGCTCCGACACAGCCTGAACTTCAGAAAAACATATTGTGTCGTTATTTTGGGAGGAAAAAGAGCTTGAGTTTATCTTTTATTGTAGAATTTGAATATGCGGAGTTGTTACATAAAACTCCTTAGTGTGTCTGTTGTTAGCAACATTACGGCATTCTTGTTTTTATTGTTTAATATCGATGAAGCCAGCATACTAGGGTTGTAATGTGTTTGTGGAGGATAAAGGTAGCAAATCGGGGAGCCTCGGCTTATACATCTTGATAGGAGTAAAATTAGGCGTTTGGGGAAGATAAGACCTTATACGTAATTCTCATATCTGAGTGGATTCTTATTTAGACAATGCCCAGGACGCAAGTACTACATTGTACTTCGGCGGGTTCTGAATCTTGTGGTGTTTTTACTTTCAGTATTGTTTATTTATGGCAGCCTTATCGTGTTGATCCAAGTGCTACTAACATCGTGTCTTAACACTTGGTTTTACATTTGATACATTCGTGTCCACGAGTGGTATACTAGTTGTCTAAAATGGTGGCTTCTTGTTATGTTCCAGCGAATCTTTTACTTCTATTTCCACGACAAGTTACGAATTTTCAAATTAGTTAACCGATTAATTTATAGCTTTTTAGACAATTTTATGTATAAATTGATCCTGCTTAACCGATTTGATACACAATCACAGCCCGACATCACATCGGACATGGTAAAATTGATGGATACCTGAAACAATTAGGTAATTATTCGACTCGATAAAATGTCTATCCGATCGAGTTATTTGGTACCCACTCGAACCCGACTCGATGGCAACATTACAGGATATATGTCTCGCAGTCCTGAGTTGCAATATAAACACACCGAACTAGTGCTTTTCAGACAGTCCAAATGACCATGTGCCCTTATACATTGTGCTTAAAAAAATGATTAAACACATAAATCGGAGTCTTTAGTCGCCTATATCTACACCCAAATAGTGTTTTTAGGAGTTTAAGTATTATTTTACCCTTGATCCTTTATTTATTTGTAAGTGTTAAGTTTGAATTAAAGCTGCAAACGAATCAAATCGAATCGATTTAGAAGCAAATCGGTTCGATTCTAAAATCCCATCGAATTGAAACGAATCGAACGAAAACAAAATTCGATTGAGGGTAACGATTCGAACCGGTTCAAATTACGAACCGAGTGAGTTTCGATCCTGGTTTAACGAACTGGATAATCGAGCAGGAACTAATCGCTCTATAACAACTCCAATTTACTTTATATATGAAATAAGCCACGAATTTTATGATTATTCGCTAATTGAGTGTTCAGCTACACTTAACAATTTCGAGCCAGACGAGTGTATGGTAGAGGTACTACTTATTTTTCCTCTATTTGAAAAGAAAAACGACGCCTCGTCTTGACATATCTCTTTAACTTAGAGGTAGCACCATTCTTGCTTAGTTTGCTAAAGTTAAGTAACCTATTTAATAAACCTTTTCCATTTCATAAATCAAACTGACACAAATTTTTCTTTTCTTCTCCATGTTTGGCCGTGAGTTTTCCACCCTTTCCAGTACCTTTCCATTGAGTGGTTATTATATAACCCAAATCGTAATCTTGAAGTTTACATCAAGTTTCAACAAAGAAAAAGGTATAACTATATCATTTTGTTGGTTATATATAGCAACTAGTTTTATAGTTACTTTAATTAAGCTAAATTCATCCGTTATGATATTTAGAGTTCATATTTAATGATTTAAAAATAAGTATGTATTTGGTTATAAGGAACTCTGAAATTATCTAATTAAATTCTTGTTGAAGTAAGTAGTAAATTGATTATTTATAATATACATAAACTAAATTATAGAATCATATGTTAGTTCTAGTTTAATAGATTTTGGATAATATTATTCAATTTAGATTCTTGATATAACTAATATAGTTTGGATATAGACAAAAGTTAAAATGGGTATTTTATATGGGTATAGTAGTATATCGTAAAATGGGATGAAATTGCATAAGTTCAAGAGTAGTTCACAAATCTAGTAGAGGTTGTTATTTAAAGTTACTAAAGTAAAAGTAATTGTTATTATTATGTTCTTTAGGTGTGGATATCGAGTAGTGCCAGTGGTAAAAGTTTGGAACATTTGGCGTGGCTTGGGGTGAGTATTTATATCACGTGCCATAACCTTTCGTATATATTGTCTATATGTAAGTTGTATAGTTTACTAAGATGAGTTATATATATGATATGTGATATTGAGACTACGATGTTGAGTATTGTTATATGGTCGGTTGTGATATCGAGAGTTGTGATATATGATGATGGGATGATTGTTGATGTGAGATTGTTGTTGAGCGCCGTCGATTAAATTGGTACTCTCACTTGAGGTTGAGTTGTTTTCCCTATTTCAGCTGGAGTAGAAGCTTAATGGAGTGGCGATTTTATACTATTTTGTTCTCGTTTGCTGGAGTAGAAGCAACGAGAAATGGATTTGTCCTCTGGAGTAGAAGCAACGAGTGATGTCGTTTTCTTTTCTCCTATGAGAAGGAGTAGACTCTCATAGGAGGCCGCAGTAGAGTTATTGTTGTTTGTGTGATATTCTGGATGTTATTGACTGTGTGTGTGATAGTTTATTCATTGGATTATCTGATATGATTATGTTATCGGGGTATTAATGATGATTTGAGAGATGGATTCTATTACATTATTGAGACTATATGTTTACATGTGCATATATGTGTGATTAGTTATGTTTAGATTTCATGCATATATTCATTGGTAATTTCCTTTACTTTTATTTAGGGCCCCTAGAGAAATTTGTAGTTGCGAGGAAGCGTTCGTGTGGCCTCCCAAATTTAGTGTGTGAGTATAATCCTAGGTCTGATTCGAGATTGGCTAGGATATCCTCAGCGATCCTTAAATCTATTATTTCCTCTTGTCGAGTTTCAAAACTTGTGTTATCTTTTGAGCGATCATAGACCATATTATTCTTATGATGTATTTGGGGATTATGTTGTTATGATGGTTGGATTTGTATTATTCAAAAGCTTTGATGTATGTTGATTATGAATATTGTGTGGTGAGTTGTTGGTTCACCCCGATGGACAATTTTTTTTATTAGTATTAATATCAAATGAAGTCTTTTATGTTGATATTCATCGATTGGTGACTCTAGTGTTCAGGTTGATGACGATTCTAGCCTCGGGGGCAGCGGAGTGGGTCTGAAATTTAATTATCGGCTTAGTTTGATCTTTTGTGGTGTCTGTGTGGTTGTAATGTCTAGATTACAACATGGTCGGTGTTGATATTTAGTCTTCTTTTTGGAGTCAGTCTCGCCTTTCGTTGACCGTTGACTGTTGAGGATGCCACCTAGAAGATTTTTGTTTAGCTATGTGTGAGGACCCTTAGGGGAAGATTGAGATGAATCGTATTCGTTGTTACGAGTTGATTTAAGGTTTGAAGCGATTAGTAAGTTTGGTGAATATACAATTGAAGTTGGATTAGAAAGAGTCTTGGTAACATGATTATGTTTATGGAAACCTTGGTAGTTGAGTAGAATTTATATTTTGCTGGATCTTGGTTGTTATAGAGGATGTGAACTCAAGGCCGAAACCTATGGGAATGAGACGTTAAGATATGGATGGATAGGTTGGAATTTTGTTGGAGAGAAAAGATATGCCAAAAGATGTTGGGAAGGAGTCTCTAATGTTGGATTTGGAGTTGTTAAAAGATTGACGTATTTATGTAAATTTTAGAGTGTTAAGGGTAAGTTGAAGTGGAAATTTTGTGACGTATATTTTAAGGGTAATCGTGTGATTGGGGTGTAAGGTTGTTGATCCTTAGACGTGTAAAGTTAAACCTTTTGCACTTGGAATAATTGGGGGAAGAATGTTGGCGATAATTATGATAGTTGTAACCAAGTGTTAGAGTAGAGTGAGAAATAATTTAGTTGACATACAAGGATGGATCATTTGTGAATATGAGAATAAGTTTAATGAATCTTGTTGTCCGATGTCGAGTATGAAAATGAGAGACAAGAAGAGAATATGTAATTATTAAGTAATAAGGTTGATGTGGAAATTCCATCTCGATGGATGCTAAAGGGATTGAAAATAAAGTTGAAATGGAAAAGAATTTTCCCATAAAGATGTCGTGACGATTAAACTATTGTGTGTAAAGTTCGATCATCTAGAGGTATTGGAACATGTTTGTATCGAATATTGAAAAAAATGAATGTGGTGAAATTTGTAGTGTGGTAGTACTCACATTAGTAGATAAAGTGGGAATTAATGTAGTTAAGGAATTTTGGGATGAAAATGAATATTAGAGTTTGATTGTCATTATGAAGTTTCTTAGTTGCTTAAGTTGTTGAATGTTGCCTTGAAAAAGTGAAATAGAAATTCGATAATGATTGGTGCAGTAAGTCCGAGGGAGGAAGAATTATTTTAAGAAGAAATTAGTTGATATACCATTTGGAGGACTTTAGGAGAAATTACCAGATGAGATAGGAAGTTTAACCTTTGTAAGTGTTGGAAATCCAATGAGAAATTGAATTACACTATTATGCCCGTTGAGACAATTATGTATCAATTCATTTCTGGGTTAGTTAAATGTGATTCTTGGAACTTAGTGTTCACTTTAGTAATTGTATATTACAGTGTAGGTTCTCATGATAATTTAAGGGTTATGAGGCGATTGTTAGATGCTTTACTCGTGTCGTTATAATAATAGTAATTGGTCGATTATTATTATTATACAAGCTACCTATCATCTGACCTGAAGATTCATGTAGCATCAGGTGACGTTGAGGTTATATTTCGTATGAAATTAAATTACGTTGCTAAATTGATTATTGTAATTAACAGATATTTCTAATTGAGAATTTTCATTGATAATATGCTAGAGAAATATAAGTGGGACTGAATTAGTAATTAGTCAATTGAATTAATTCGATAGTTAGTTGGGCTTGTTAGTAGCATTGGTGCTATTAACAACTTGTTAGTGTTTGATTTTCTTAACGGTTTAATTAAGTCAGCAATTCGAACAAATTAACCGTTCGGTTGGGCTTTAGACTAAATGATGGACCACTATATAAGTGATCCTTATCATTTAGGTTTCACAAAATTCATGAAAAAAACTAGCCTCCTCCATTTCCTCTCTAGAATGGCCGAAAATATCAAGGAAGAATTGAAAAATTAACTGCAAATTTCATCATTCCATCCATGTTACATGAGGCGTAAATCAGGATTCAACCTCTCTGGTGTGGACAGCTAGAGGCACTACGTTGAAGTGCTCAACGATGGAATTAAAGGCTTGAAAGATTTGGAGATAGACTTCGGCTGGCATCTCATAGTATCATATTCATATAAGTCATTGTATTAATTTTAGATTAATTTATATCATTTTGAGATCCGGAGATGTATGAATTTGGTGTTTATCACTGAATGAAATTCATACTAGATTCTATGATTTCCTCGTGACTCTTCGATCTCGGACCCCTGACATAAACCACTTTTAGCGATTCGTCATGTCATTGGTGGCGAGTTTTGACAACCGGTCGACTTCTTTCATTCTCGTGCGTGGTATATGACAAGGCAGTGTAGGCGAAACCACTACCGCCCACGAGGTTGTGGCCTTGGCTGATATTTTGAGATTTATTCTTGACCCAAGTTGTCCCTAATTTGATCATTAAATCATCTTTGAGTCCTAGATCCCGAAGATTTGTGGCTTAAAATCGCACCAATTCGACCACAATAAAGCTGAGGAGGCGTATTGAGACCTCGTTGTTTGTGGCCTGAAGTTGAAAGCAGAGGCATGTGCATTCATCCACTTTCGGCCAGGTAGATTAACATTCACACTTTAACCTTTTGTATTTGTTTACATATAGAGTCATTCGAGCATTAGTTGCTTGTCGATTTTTCTCGGTCCACTAACTTACGTGGGGTGGCTTCGCCGTGCATTCCACTATGAAATCCGCCAGGGCTTGGGCTTTGATGCTTGCTCGAGGCTCGTAGGATATATCAAACTCGCTCAATTCAATTGCCCACGTGGTGAGTCGCCCTGAGAGAGCCGGACTCTCCAAGATTTTTTTAGAAATTTGATGCGTGATCACTTTATGGGATGGGCCTCAAATATATTTTGAGCTTTTTTGCGAGGAGATGACTATAAGCGGCATAAAACTTATCAATTGGTAGTTTTCCTCATTGTCACCGAATATGGCTCATACGATAGATAGGCTTTTAGGTACCCCCACGTGTCTCGTATCCCGGCGTGCTACTAATCGCTCCATTTGAAGCGCCAAGGATAGTGCGGTTCCTCAATTGGTCAAGGTCGCAACAACAATTTTGGCGACCCCAGATATTCTTTCAGTTCATCAAAAGCATGGGCACATTCTTCGCAGCGAAAGAGTTTCGCCCGAGGCTCGTCTCGAGTTCTTAAAGAATGGAAGGTTCCTTTCTCCCGACTTAGAGATGAAGCGACTTCAGGCTGCTAATAACACATCAACTTTGAACATCCTTGTAGCCCTACAGCGACTTCATATTCTAGAAGTGCATTATCTTGTTGAGTTATTTCGATGCCTCTTTAAATCTTTGTATCCCAAGAATTTCCCGAGCTAACTCCGAATGAGCACTTTTCGATTGATCCATGAAACTGTGGCCTTCTTTCGAATGTTTCCTTGAGGTTTTCGGGTGGTGCCCCACTGCTTGCTTTTCACTGACATATCATCTACATAAATCCCGTATTCCTTCCTATCGATTCACAAATACACTCATACTATATATCTCATCATTACCACTTAATTGAGAATAGAGCTTAGGACATAATTGCATAACGATAATATCACGTATTCGTAACAACTATTTTTCGTAACGACATTACCGCATCTGATCCGTCGTGAATCGTTTCTCGAATCATCCGTCGTCATCATATCAAGAATAGTAACATCTCATATCGACAATAATTCATACTAACATCGTATCCTTAATATCACATATTTATAGTCTCATTATGATGTCGACATCAAGATGCCGCTCAGATATATATATATATATATATATATATATATATATATATATATATATATATATATATATATATATATATATATATATATATATATATATATATATATATAACCAACCATGTTACAATGTCAACCAAATCATCCATATCACTATGATAACCTCTTATCATCCACCCAATTTATCATTAAACTCGGTGTCACTAATATCACCTTTTACCGTCCAAAATTTTAATCTTCTGATATTTCCTTTGAACATTCCCTCTTTGATCGCTATGTATATTCTTTTCGAACCATTCTTCCTTTTAGGTTCTATGCATCCACAATGATTTAAATGGCCATATTAGAATTCCTGATATCAAACAGCCATTAATCGTTTCGCATACCCAAAAGCCACTTCGAATCTCGTCGTATCATTTTTATTCCTTCCAAAGATTTCTCATCAGCCATCGAGTCATATTTTCTTTTCTCTACTTCTCGTTCTAACATATTAGGTTAGATATTTTCTCCGATAGGCTTGAGATGGTACCGTCCATGGCGGCTTAGGAAGCTATTATTACTATAAACTTGACTTCACTTACTTGGTTAAATTGTATCTCACGATAACTCGGGTCTTATGCGACCATATGCCTCATATCCTCACGCAATGGTCGCGCCTTCCGTTGAGGTCTCTTACTTGATAAACACATAGCATTATCGCACCCATCCGACCTTGCATCTATGCATTTCTCATTTATCCTAATCCGTCAACAAAGATCGGAAGTATGAATTTCTGAGCTCTCTCAAGAGTTATGGTCCCAATATGTATCTTTGTTTAATCTCTATGTACTTACAAGTCAATCATATGACTACAAATTTGTTATTCAACGACCTCCGACTTTTCTTTCCTACTGCAATCCTTATTCTACATTATCTTGAAGTGATCTATCCTTGTAAGTCAAACTAAATTAATTCTCACTCTATTCTAATCTTTGGGTACAACTATCATAATTATCACCGACACTTATCCAACAATTATTTCAAGTACAAGGTTTAACTTTATGCTTCTAAGGATCAACAACCTTACGCCCACACTCGAGATAATTGTCCTTAAAATATGGGTCACAAATTTTTTTACCTCGACTTACCATAACACTCTTAGATTTACGCATAAATAAATCGGCACTTAACAACTTCAAATCAACATTAGAGACTCCTTCCCCGACATCTTTTAACATATCTTTCTACACCCAATAAATTTCCATCGTATCCATCGTCTTAACATCTCGTTTCCATGGGTTTCGGTTACGGGATTCGCGTCTTCTGTTATCGACGCAAAGATAAAGCTGCCAACTACCGAATTAACGCCAGCGTCCTCCTTTGAAAGCACATTGGGCTCTTCACGTCCAACTTGATTCTTATATTCACCACGACTTACGAATCACTTTCAATGTGCGTGTTGGCTAAATGCAATACGATTCATCTCAGGTACCTCCTAAGGAACCTGCACATGACTACGTAAATCTCGGTGGCGTCTCAGCGGTCAATGAGGAAGCGAGGAAAGGACAAATAAACTATAAGGAGTAGACTCGATCCATACCTGTGCTGATTCGCAGCGCGCTGCGTAGGCACATAACCACGCGCCAATGACACATAGATGTGCTTTAGGCTCGATACCTAAATTGTAACGACCGCCGGGTCGGCGCCCACGAGTCGGGATGCATTAAATCCTTTGAACTCGAGTCACCGTCGATGAATAACAACATAAAAGGACTTCATTTGATATTAATACTAATAAAATACTTTTGTCATCAGGGGTGAACCAATAGCACCACTAAAATGCATCGTTCAAACAATCTCGTTAAGGTTTTAGTAATACAACCAAACATCATAGCGTAATACAAAATACGTCGTGGTAATAATATGGTCTACGCTGACTCACCGAAACGACATAAGTTTTGAAGAGAAACAAAGGAAAATCAATAGATGAGGACAAAATCTAGGCATAAAACGCGCTCGCCCATAGAAAATGGGGTAAGGCTGAAACTTAGTGAATCTGAATACCACGAATGATATCCAAATATATATATAATCACATTTATATATAAGAGCATATGCATAATCAATAATATGAGTAAATAAGGTAACAACTATTCATACTTACATGATGGCCTCTTATTCAAACATCCTCTGGTCGAGCATATATATATACTCATACATATATTCATAAAACATCAACAGCATGAGTAAATATTCATTCAAGTAAAAAGCAACATGACCAACAAAAGAAGTAAGTCCAACGAAATACATAACATCAAACCTCCGTCTGCGTGTCCATCCTCCGTCCGTATCCGTCGTCCACGGGCATATCCGTCGTCGGTATCCGCCGTTATATATAATATAATATCATCTTTGGGCAACCCGTCGAATATGCGGTCGTCGTCGCCCCGATATACGCGTACCATGACTTCCCGATCATTAGCGACCCGTGATATGCGTATCGTTCTCCCGATCACGAGGCAACCCGTGATATGCATACCACTGACCTCGGCCAGGCTGACCCCGCGATAATGCATACCGTCCTCCCGAGCAGCCAGGGGTAACCCCATCCAATATGCATATCATTAATCTCATTCCTTGTTTCATTTTGCCAAAGAGAACACATGCAACTCTGACGATACCTGACCACACGCTGACACCAGGTCGCGCCTTTTCATAGCATAATCACAAACAACTACAATAATGTCATGCGTCAATCTCGATTCTTTGAATATACATTCTAATATAACCACGTATCGGCGCCTGCTTAAATATATAATATAACTATATATATATATATATATGAAAGAACGATGTGAGATTTGTACTCACCACAAGCAAAAGCAATTCAAAATCAACCTTTAAGCTATTCGCGCGCTCGGTCCGTACTCGAATCATCCTGGTAAAAGCGATCAACCTTAATGACGTATTACTATAATGTACTTTTCTTGGCGAGTATGTTCTTAACTAATGGTTTGTACGGGTATCCTTGGGCTTAACCACACATCTAACTCAACTCAAAATATAACTCCATATTTATTAAGATTTTCAGAATCTAAAACCCATTTTAAAATAATATTTTCTTTTAAAGTTTATTTATTTTACTTGATAAAATACCAATTAAATACTAAAATAATTTCATAATTCTCATAAACTTTTCCCCTCTTAAAATATAATTAGAGTACTCAAATATTCTGCTCAAAAATAATTTGTTCAATAAAATCAATTTTTTTCCATTTAAATACAATTGTAATCATTTTAACACCCATAATTCGAAATAAATACAAAAAAAATTATAAATTCTCATATTTGAAATTAGCTCAAATATATGGTAAAAGTTTTGTATAAATACTACTTTCAATTTATAAGGTCCAAATTATTTCTTTACATTTTTAAAACCATGTTTAGTAATTAAATTAACAAAAATAGATAATAATTTCAAATCACTCAAATTTTATTGGAGTTGCTCAAACTACAATGTAAAATGTGTAGATTTAATATTTTAATTTGTTTCGAGACATGATATTTATTTTGATATTTTATATTTTTCTTAGCCGTTTAACTTCAAATTTATAATAAATATAAAAGCGAATAAAAATCAAAAATTCCTTTCATAATTCAATTCTATGTTTCAAACGGACCTAAAATTAATTTCTTAATTTTCTATTTATTTCTAATTTTCTTTAAAATAAATAAGCTTTTAAATGAAAATAAAAGGATTGAAAGAATACCTTAAATATTTAAAGAAAGTTGGGTAAATAATCTGAGAGTTTAGTTCAACAAATGGAAGATATTTTATAGAGAAAAATGGGAGAGACTCATGGTATTTTGGGTTTTTTATTTTGGGGAGGGAGGATGATTTTTTGTCTTTTTATACAAATATGACGACTTCTTTTTCAAAATTTAAGTCAAATCTAGTTAAAGTTAAAGTTAACGAGTTAGTTAGGTAGTAGTTTCATGACAAAATAAGGGATGGTTTGAGGTTTTGTGTGGTAGTAATTAAATTAAATGTAAAATATATATTACACAGCAAATACTAAATGCCTAAAATTATTTAGAGGTTACTACTCATATTATTTCAGCCTCATTTATTCTGTAGCTTAAATGTTTATAGTACCTTTGAGTTACCCATTGATTAATTTAATATTATTTTAATATTTATCCAAAAATTTTAATCTACTTGTAGCATACCGGAGCTACTAAAGTATTATTCAAATAATACTTATACGGAGCAGGTTATTTTTTATCTGCTTTTGTCAATTGTTTGGAAATGCGCTTGGCGTATCACGTCGGGATTGTTGGATATAGTCGTAATGCGATGAACTCACTGGTGCTTGAGCGGATCTCCATTCTCATCGAACAGGTTGAACTGGGGTAGTTTAAACCCACTCGATGTCTGGTATCCAACGCCCAGATCCGTAAAAGGCATTTTGGTCATTATGGCTGATGGAGCTGGGCGGTTAGGATGACGAGTCCGTCGTCTTTCAAGTCATTTAACACTATTATTGTTGTAAAGAGGCTGCAATTTGGATCACGCGAGGTGCGGGCACGCGTGAGTCTTCTTGAGACTTATTTTTCACGTCTACCAATCTTGTCAGTCTTTATGGACCTGCGTCTTTATGAAGATAGCGGTATCATGCCAGAATCTGGGTCATGATTGGGACTGTTGTACTCTGGTGCACTCCGTTCTTGTTCCCCGTCTTCTTACGTTCATACATGGTCATTTGTTGGAATATAATTTCGACTTCGGGAGGAAGGGCGCTTGTTAATGTCGGCCAGGCGGGATACTTGCATTAGGTTATTGTTGTCAGGACATATTTGTTGAATGAGATCTTGGGGTCACGGTTAGCGCGGAAATAATGCGAAAAGTTTATGTTCATATTTCAGCTGAGAGAATCGGTTTATTTGGGCGTCAGCTATCTGGGCTTCTTGATATGGGTGTTTTGAGTTGAAATATCTCCCTATTTTGAAATATAATTATGGAAGAAGTTTCAATTAAAGGTAAATCGATCATTTGACGCTCTAGTACTACTATTCTGGATATATTGTTTCCCGGTGTCAACTACAGCTTTAGCTGAGTCCCGATTCCAAGATCTACAAAAATGGCAGCCTCTCTCAATCTCCTCCCCATCTTCCTCCTCCCTTTCCTCACCATGAGCACCACATCAGATGTCCTCTCGGACCTAACATCCCTACAATCCACCTCCCCTTCAGGAGTAATCCACCTAACAGACACCCTAATGAACCGCATACTCGCCCTCCCTACCCCACGCCCCTTCCACTTCCTAATCTTCTTCGACGCCCAACAACTCCACTCCAAACCCGAACTCTCTCTCCCTTCTCTCAAATCCCAATTCTCCCTCCTCTCCAAATCCCACCTCATCAACTCCCCCCCTTCCCCTCACTCCCCCCTCCTCTTCTTCACTCTCGAATTCAAACACTCCCAAAACATTTTCTCCCTTTTCGGCGTCAACTCCCTCCCTCATATCAAACTTATCCCACCCCATGTCCCCAAAAAGGATCTCGAAAAGGACTCGATTAAAATGGAGCCCGCGGATTTCTCCGGGGGGGCTGACTCCATGTCCGGGTTTATCGAATCCAAGGCCGGGATTAGTATTGGGATTATTCATCGCGATCCTCTTTTTTCGAAAAAGCAGATGGGGATTGGGTTTGTGGTAATGTTGTTGTTGACACCCTTTTTGGTTAGGAGTTTTTTGAGGGGGGATACGCTTTTGCATAGTAAGGGGTTTTGGTTAACCGGGGCGGTTTTCGTTTACTTTTTTAGTGTTTCCGGGGCTATGCATAATATTATTAGGAAAATGCCTATGTTTTTGACTGATAGGAATGATCCGGATAAGTTGGTGTTCTTTTACCAGGGGTCGGGGATGCAGTTGGGCGCTGAGGGGTTTTTCGTTGGGTTTTTGTATACCGTTGTGGGGTTGTTGTTGGCGCTTACGACTCATGTTTTGGTTAGGGTGAGGAGCGTTGCTGTGCAGCGGTTTGTGATGATCGTGGCATTGTTTGTTTCGTTTTGGGCCGTAGGCAAGGTTGTTTCGCTGGATAATTGGAAGACGGGGTATGCCATTCATGCTTACTGGCCTACAAGCTGGAGGTGAACTAACTGTTATTGTGTTCTTACTCCGCTAGTCTCTGTCTTGGGTATAAGTGATATTACGATGGTTTAATTTTTGTAATAGACGTTTTTGAGACGGGAACTGCTGGCAGAAGTTATGTCCCTTTTAAGTCACATTATATGTTTCAGACTACGAAATTAAAAGTATTGCTTTGTTACAGTTGAATTTTTTAATTGCACGTCATATATTATGCTTAATGGGGGGAGTGAATGTGAACCTTACGAATTAACATTATTACCTTTGTGTTCATGCTGTTTCTTAACTCCGCAGAATCGGATATCATATATGCATATTTGTGTGTGAATAGTCTTTGGTGCTTAAATACTCCGTCCCAATATCATTTGAAGATTTGACAAATCATCATATGGATATATGAATATTTGACAAATCAATGAATATATTTGAGGAAAGTTCAACAGGTTCTATGATTGATGCTAATTATATAAGCACTTTGAGATCCACAATTGAATTGGTTATGTAAATTGAATGCTCAGTTTAGACAGTTATATAGTATACCTCTTTAATCACACTGTTTGATGAGAGTGGATTAGTTTTTCATTGAAGCCTACTAGGTACCTATTTAACTTAGTGAGTAGATATAGGAGAAAGAAACTGCATAGTTTTGATGAGTTAATTTTTTAAATTGAAGAGATGGAGTAGAGTGATTGAGAAAACATAAACCTTAAATAGGCACTGTCTGCTGATAGAATGTTTAGAAGGTGTTATGGTTTATGCTAATTATACAAGCACTGTGACAAGAATAATTGAATAAGTTTTGTAAAATGCATGCTGAGTTAGTGAGTTATGAACTGTACCAATGGGCACATAGGAACACCCTACCCTCTAACACTAGCAAGTTGTATATGCACAGCTCTGATGGATTACATGCATTCTAATTGTTCATTTCCTATGATGCTCTGTTGACTTCTGTACATTTCTGAAAGGCATGTGAAGTTTAATGGCTATAACAAATTTATTACAATATGAAAATTTATCCTGTTGTGAACTTGTGATATTGATAAGCCTACTGCTATCAAATTCTCTTTGAACTTGTTGCCAACAGTACCAGTGAAGCTAATTCTATATGACAACGTAGATTTAGTCTAGTTGGGAATATTGAAAGTCCTTCGCATGGCTTTGTTTGCCATTGTTGGTACCTTTGTATCCTAAAGTAGATTTAGAAGGAAGAAATTAAATAGTTCTGTCGAGTTAATATTAGTCGAAGAGATGCAATGAAGTGATTCGAGAAAACCTAAACTGATGTTGTTGAATTTTTATTTATAACCTTTGCTTTTCTACTAAGGTGTTCTTATGTTTTCCTTGATCTTGTATGCAAATCTTCATTGCTGAAGCTTGTGTTTAGATTGATATAAGTCCTGTAACTTGAACATATAGGTTCTGTACTTGAATTTTGTTGGCATGGTTAGGTGACCTCTCTAGTTTCATTGGGTCGTGTTGAATATTTCAGTTTGGTAGGCGTATGTCTTTAGTTGTTGTGTGCATATAACGTTTTACAGAGTAATATTGAAGCAGCTAAGGAATTATTAAATCAGCGGTTACTATGGTAGAGAACTGTCATGAAATGCATCTCAGTTTTTTATTTCTTTGGAAATCTAGTTGTAAGAAACAGGCGTAGTGTTCGTAGTGGGTTATTTTTGCATATCACTAAGTCCTTGTGTTTCATATAGCCTTAGTGTTCATATTACTATGTTGGATGCCTCTTAAGAAGATTGTTCATATGTGAATGTTAACACTTAACATGCTTTATGGATGTAAAAAAGGTTGGTGAATAGTTATATCTTTGGATGTATACTTGAAATATTGCATAGAAAGATGAACGAAACTATCTGAAGGCATCCATGTTCTGGGACATAATGTTTAGATGAAGTTATCGGAAGGACTCGTGTTTGAGGTTTGTAATGTTTTCAAAGGCAACTAAAAACATGATTACTAATCCCTTAGCTAAGTTCTTCTAGTTTTGGGATGGAAGTTGCAGCCAGAGTGCTATGTGCTTACCACCACGTTCTATGGTTCAGTTCTATGGTTCAGGGTTTCCTGAATAGGCTGTTATCTCCAAGTTTTTTATGGTTTTACATCTTCTGGTAACTTTCATGAGGAAATTTTGTATTTGAGATTCAGTTCTGCACCTGCTTTGGTTTGTTGGAATCTCCCAATGTGGTGACTGGTGACTTGTATTATAGGGTTCTGCCAACTCGAATTATGTCTTACCAAATGTTTGAATTATGTCTACAATATAGGCTCAATTTCTTGTTGTCCCTTGTATTTTCTGTAAGTTTTAAATTGCCCCTAATACTATTATCGTTTCAAGTTGTCTTCTAAATTATATTAAATTTCAAATTTTCCTCTCAACTATTCAAATTATTTCCTGATGTGATGAAATATTATTTTAACAAAAGGATAAATTCAAAATTATGCTTATAATAAATTTTTGGGATGCCTTTTAAATATAACTAAATAGGTATACTTATTTTAATTATATTTGAACCAATTATCAAATTGCTCATAAACCTCAATGATACGAAGTTACGAACCATCATTGCATTTATCATACAAATAGTCACAACCCACAAGAAAATGGCTCTCAGTTGTAACTATCTTACCATAATCAATTGCCTCAGTTTCCCAAAGTGCTACAAAAATCAAAACTTTGCAATAAACTCGTCTCGATTTCTTTTCTTAGTGTCTATATTAAAGCTAAATCACAAAAACCCTGCACTCAATAATTCAAATCAAGAACCGAAACACTCGAACCATGATTGGGGTGGTGGAGGTTTCAATGGGAATTGAATTGAAATCCCTCAATTAAATTGGGAAGAATGAAGTAATAGTTAGACAATGCTAATAATAAAACAATGAACTTTATTTACTTAAAATAAATCTATTGCAGAACAGTTCAACGTCGGTTTGGCTTTTTTTTCCAATGTTTTAACAATTTGTTGCTTAAAGGCGGAGAGGCTTGGAAGGGCGGTAGTCAAGTATGGAGACGTAGATTTTTAATTAAATATAATTTTAATTAATATTTTGGTTATTATTAAAATAAGTATATGTTTAACTATATTTAAAAAGTGCCCCACAAATTTGATATAAGTGTAATTTCGAGTTTTTCCTTTAGCTAAAATAAAATTTCATGACATCAGGGGCAATTTGAATAGTTGAGGGGCCAATTTAAAATTAAGTATAGTTTAGATGGCAACTCAAACGATAATGCGATGGTGAGACAACCTTCAAACTTTAAATAAGATAAAGGCAAATCTAAAAAATTAACCCTATATATAATGTAATCCTATTTGAAATGTTAATCCAAATGTCTTAAAGCTCATGTTTTTCTTTAGAAATGAATTTAAATATAGGACAACCACAATACTACATTGTGATCATAATATTGATATCACTTAAACTTATAAGTTTAACGATAATATAGTAAATATTTAAGTTTAAACTAAACATATGAAATACTAATATATAGGATAATTAGCTGGTTGCTATGAAGTATAGATTAATTTTTACTTAGTTCCTGAACTATCAGTTTTTTTTTAATGATCCACAAACATGTATTTTCACCTTTAAACAATAAAATAACTATTTTATCCCTAATACTAAATTAAAGTATAGGGGCACATTTAAAATATTTTACATAATTATAATAAAATCTCATAACTTTCTTCTTTGACACACCTCACCCTACCCTCACCCCCTAAACATTCTCCCATGAACTTTCACCAACCATCACTTTTTTTTTTGACATACCCCATCCTACCCTCTACCCCCACCCTTCCCCCTTAAACTTTTTCCCCTGAACTTTCACCAACTATCAATTTCTTTCTTTAAAAACACCCTACTCCCTACCCCACCCCCACCCCCTTCCTCCTAAACTTTCCCCCATGAACTTTCACCAACCATCACTTTTTTGCCTAAGCATACCCCACCCTATCTTTACCCCTACTCCTTCCCCTAAACTTTCACCAACCACCAATTTTTTCGACACAATCGCACTTACCCCTACCCCCACCCCTCCCCACCCCTCGAACTTCTCGCCAAACCACCACTTTCGACATACCAAACTCTACCCCCTCTACTCCCTCTCACCCTCCCTCCTCCGAATTCCTCACCGTCATCATCAACCTCCGCATCTCGCGCGATCTTCAATGCCTTCTCGCACGCTGGATTCAATACGCAAAACGCAGGGCTCGTCTCACTGCTCAAGTAAATTCAATATTCACAATTTTAAGCATTAATTTCATACTGGCAGGATTTCTTTGGCGGCTGTGAGATCGATTACTTAATGTGAAAGTTTAAGGAAAAAGTCGTAGGGGGGGAAAGAGTGTGGAATATGTCAAAAAGAAAAGTTGATTGTCAGAAAGTCGGTAAAGTTTAATGTATCAAAGAAATAAAGTTTCAGCTAGCTTTATTCTAATTATCTAAAATATTTTAAATGTGCCCCTCCTATATTTTAATTTAGTGTTAGGAGTAAAGTAGTCATTTTGTTGTTTAAAGCGAAAATAGCAAAGTTCATTGGATCTTCATCCTAGAAAAGAATTCATTGCCAAAGACCTAACTAAAAATTAATCTATAATTCAAGGGGCAACTAGCTAATTAGCTTAATGTATATAATGTAAGTTATTGAAATGTTAACTCTAATTTTTTATTTGCCTCCTATATTATGTGTTTATTTTCAATCCGCCTTAAAATTTTGGGCTTCGTCTGCCTGTCTGGCTAAACTATTTTTCTTATCCTAAACGCCTCGAATCCTAGTCTTCATATTTAAACAAATATAAATTTATTAAAAAATTCAAAATATCTATATTACCCTTACCCTTCAAAAATATAAAATATCTATAACACCCAAAGCCGCCACTATATATGCACACCCAAACAGTAAAAATCTGAAATTAAATTACTGTTTTGCCCTTTTAAACTTTTAAGTCTAACGAATTCCATGCATGTTTGCAAGCCAACTAAATAACTCTTGCATGTTTGTAAGCCCACTAACGTACACATGTTGCATGCAATTAACTAGAAGTGGCTAACGACTGGGGCTCAGGGGCCGCTCGGGGCCCGGCCCACCAGCTTAGGTTCGTATTCCCGCCTCGACCACTGTGCCCTACCTAACTGCCCCCGCTCGTTAAGAAACGGGACGGATCGGGGCCCAAAGATTAGCCCCCCAGCCCCGGCCGCAGCCTACCCACAGAGCCCGCGGGCTTCCTGCCCGGCGCCCCTATTAACGAATTCCATGCAATGTGCTCAAATCAAATAACTCCTTGCATGTTTGTAAGCCCACAACGCATACGTGCTGCATGCAATTAACTGTGAAGTGGCTAACGGTCAGCCTCGTGGGCCGCTCAGTCCGGCCCACGCTTGCTCTCAGATTCCTACCTCGACCACTGTGCCCAGTTTTAACGGCCCCCGGTTCGTTAAGAAACGGGACGGACTCCAGCCCCAAAGATCGCCCTGCGCCCCTACGGTTCCCCTTCCCACCCAGATCTCGGGTGGCCTCGGCCCGGCCCTCGTTCGAAGTCTTCTATTAACTCGATACCTGCTTCATATTACACACGCTTGAAATATTTGCATGTAAAATTAAATACTTCAGAAGTAGCCAGACTGTAACTCCAATCTTACGACATTAATGTTTTCAACTATCGGAAATTAAAACGACTAATTTATTAATATGTATGTATAATAAATAATAAATGAAGTTATCTAGTTTCAAATAATATAAAATAAAAGCATAAGACTCAATAATATATTATCCTTCAACATTTAATTAAAAACTATTTCAACATATTAATAGATAACTTAAATTTGGTATTATTATATTATCTTTATTTGATATATTATCCTTCAAATAAATAATCGAAACGATTCTATTTTAAATTATTAAAAGAGAAATATTCATAGATAATATTGTATTCATGTGAAATATTCATGTTAATATTTGTATAATTATAAATCAAGCTTATTTATTTCAAATAATATACGTATAAATAAAAGCAAATAATATATCATATAAATCTAAGTTATTAGTATTATGATATATTATTCTATAAAATAGTAATAAGATTCTATCAAATAATACCAAACTTATTATTCTATCAAATATATTAAATAATACCAAATCTAAGCTTTTTATTTAAGATATGATATATTATTCTATCAAATAAAGTAACAAGATTCTATCAAATAATACCAAACTTATTATTCTATCAAATATATTAAGTAATATCAAATCTAAGTTATTTAGTATTATGATATATTATTTTATCAAATAAAGTATTAAACCCTTAATTTTATCATACTTAGATAGTAAGTTCATACTCTTTAACATTTATTTATAACTCAACTTAATACTAAAAATGACGCTTAACATAATATAAATTCTATATTTATTAAAATTATGAGTAATTAATAATTATAATAGTAGTAGTAATTAATAATAATAATATAACAACCTTTGACTTTATCTAAATAAAAAATTGTAAATTTTTATTTCATAGTATAATACCGCAATTAAAATTCATTTTAAAAATTCATGCTCGGCTGAACTAGCAATTTATTTCATCGTTGCAAAGAAAGAAGTCGGAAGCTTCTTTCCATGTCATTTAAAAATAGTAACAAGTTGTATGTTTTGTTTCATTTTAAGCCTTTTATTCTGTGCTTGCTTTTTGTTTATATTTACTCTTATTTGTTGTTTCCCCATATAATCATTGATTAATTGGCTACATTAACAAATATGTAGATAATTTGTTGTTACTTAACAAATATGGATGTATTTGTTGGGGTATTTCAGTAATATCTCCCATCATTTTACTTGTTTTGGTGTATGTATAACTGCCAGGTTTTTTTTGTAATTACAATTTCCTCTAAAACTCAGCCACCCCCATATATAATTGTGTGTAGACAGACATCCAAACACAGTTTCTTCTATTTTTCAAAGCCTAGGTATAACGCAGACTCAATTGAAGATGCAGCTCACCCTTGAATTTGGGTAATTTCTCTCTTTTACTTTTATTAATTTGTTATTGCCGAAGCTCAAATATTCTATGATTTGCTCACTAATCTGGAAATTAATTTCGTCCCAGATTAGTGTACCTTTATTCTAATTAAAAATATTCAATTTCGATAATAAATTTAACTGGTATTAAATATTTTGTTAACGTGCAATGTAGCACTCCTTAAATTCATTTTAATCCTTTTTATTTTACCTATCAAACTTTTGACATCAATTATTTTTCAATTAGAGTATTATGAAAATATAAGAAAATATATTGAATATTTTTGAAAAATATTTTCAGTAACCAATCCAATGATTTTTTAGAATAAGAAAAAAGTAGTTTAAGATCAAATGTTGACACTGAAAAAGAAAATGTTAATTGAAATAAATTTTGTGGGTAGTATCATATAAGTTTATAGTGTCTTATCTGAATTTATCAACTTTTTTTTATATAAATATTTTCCAATTTAGAATTTTGATTCTGCACTTTATAAATTTTAAACTCATAATTTTGTATATATGATGGCAAAATATTTCTTTTGATAGTATGGATATAGACCATTCAATTGTATTCTAAATATTATGGATGTTGATGTACTTTAAATATATTTATTGTGTAGTTATCCATAGATAGACATGACATGTATAGAAATATTAGAATCTATAAATACAATAGTCGTACCCACTGGTTTGTTTAATGAGAATATTTCTCTGTTATGTGTCTCAATTAAGCTTTGTTAATTTTGACGTTTTAGGGATGGAGATGGTACTTCTTATCTTTGTTGTGGTGATGCTAACTTTACTCATTCAATTAGTTACTCCCGAGATTAAGAAAGGTTTTTAGTCTTTATGTAAAAATATGTTTTCCCTTGTTTGGTTTCTTTGCAAGATATAGATTTGGCCACACATGCCGCATTCAATTTCAATCTGTAACAAGTATAGATGTCCTACTGTTTCTTCTTACTTCAATTTCTCAATTACAAATAAGTTCTGAACATGAGACAAATAATACATTTGGGTTTAAATATGGTGGTTTTTCATTGATAGGACTTTGTCGACGGCATGTGTATACCACACCAATGTGGTATCTTTATTTCAAAAGCTTGAGTAAGCATTCAAAAATAGTTTTGGTGAGTCGTTGCAGACTAACTGTAAATATATGAATTCAAGTATCATTGGCAGTTTAGTTAAATCAGTAATAGGTAAGAAACAAAGTAATTTTAGTAATCATATTCTAGTCCTTTTTTTTTTTTTTTCTTTTGCTTTTGTGCCTATAGAAAGATGAATGATTGAAGGTATTAGTCCATATTATTGAGAAGGTATGAGCGTGAGGGAGATTGGCTAATCAGTTACATTTTGGCCTCCAAATATGACATTTTGAAGACCATTGACACTATGTACTCTCACTGTCGCATGGTGTATGGTTAGCTATCTGGGATTCCATGGCTTCTTGGAATTACATCTTGAGGGGGAAAAATACTATTCGTAAAGATAAATAAGAAAAGAAGAAAATGATAACTATTGCAAGTTTTAAATAATAAATAATCCAGTAAAACTAGGAGCAACAATGTAAGATAATCAAAACACAAGATCTACTAAGAAGGATTCTTTCATGTCATATTTTAGTTTGAAATTTGAATTTATTTACAAGTGCTTTCTTTAAAATGTGTTACCTTTTATGTATGTACATCGAGTGTCAGTGTTTATCATTTGATTCATGTCTGAAGCATTTTCACATTCATTCTTATTTGATGTGTATTTTTAAGGCTGAATTTCTCAATTGCATTTGCGTCGGTGGTGCTTGATGTTCTACTACTAATTATCTTTTCCTTTGGATTTGATACATCAGTGATTGGAACTTTGTAATCTCCAGAAAGATCCACAATGTTAATGTGGAGCCACAAGGAGAAAAAGAGAAGGTACAAAGCTTTCTGCTTGGCAACCTGGTAATTCAAATAAAGTTAACATGTTTCTTGGGTTCTTATTTAATACCTAAGCCGCCCCGGCTCTCGAATCGCCATCATAAAACAACCGGCTTGCTTGGGTACGGACTAATTTAATCAATGAGAGGCCTGAAATGTTCATGAAAGGAGATTCTGTGTAAGTTATACTCTCTCTGATTTCCCTTTTACTTTCTCGGATATACGTGACATGGAAAATGTGATACAACTATGATTATGCACATGACAACCCGAATCGGCCCCCTGCTTTTGATATCACTTTGACTGGAGCAAGTGAGGATCCGAATTTTCCTATGTAAATGTGTCCAATTTTCCAAACATCTTTCTTGGATCTCCAACGATCACAAATAGATCTCCACTTCACTTAAACGGAGATCGAGCTGGACAGCTGATAGATGTGGGATCGTTTATCAGGCAATTAGTGGTGTCGTGTCTGGAGTGTGATTGTCCACTACTGACCTTTGATTCCTAATTGTCAAAATAGTCCTTACCGATATTATGTTGTCTATTGGAAAGTTCAGTCTCTTATATTATCAGTGTGTTGGATTACGACCCATCCCTAGATGATTACATGGTATTGATGTATTGTATATAGTTTTATTTATGCCTATATTATAGGGTCTATTTAATGTCTCTTTGAAGGGGCAGATGAAGCTATTAGGTTATTGTAGCTTAAAAAGTAAGCTGGTTTAGGTACCTGGGCTTGTAATGTTAGGCAGTGGCCTCCATCCCATGGTTTTTAACATGGTTAAATTTAATCAAATAAAGCGGTGCTTGTCAATTTAGAATGCAAAGTTTGTTTAATTTTGACCATTAAAATTAAACTAGACAATCTCGGGGACGGAGGTAGTAGTAAATGCTAAGCTGCAAAAGTTCTCTCTCCAAATGTAAACATTTGTGCACACCTTTAATAAATACAAATCGTTATTATAAAGTAACGCTTTATTTCTTCATCGCTTTTATTTCATTCGGTGAGACTGTGTGTCCTTGTCCTTGTCAGTCTATCATGATTGGGGAATTAAGTGGTCACCATACAAATATTGGAAGAAGATATCGTGTTCATTTCAACATTGCTACTAAGGGATAGCATAGCTATGTTATGTTGGTGGATGCTTGAATAAGAGGGGTCAAAACGACACATATATGTTTGGTAAGAACAATAGGGCCAATGTTAGAATGTTTCCACACAAGGCTTGTAAGTAGGCTGTTGATAACACTCCCAAATGCATGTATCGCATTATTTTTGGTTGCCTTGCAAACTGCATGTATGAAAACCGCCATTATGAAAATGTATCATCCTCTCTATGCCGAGGATGTTAATCAAGAGGTTCTTTAAGATCATGGCAATGAACATCAAGTATTTTTATCGTAAAAAGATGTTGGTGTTATATAAAGTTATCTGAAAGAAACCTATATATGTTAGGTCATAACTTTCATTTGAACCTAGCTGAAGGCACCCGTGTTTTGCTGTCATATTGTTTTCGAAGTCATGACTGGAAACATACAGATAAATGTCCTTAGGTCATGTTCAATATCGGTAAGCAAGTTGCAGCCAATGTAAAGTGTGGTTCAAGAGTTCCTTAAGGGGTGATGGTTGAGAATTGAATCATTGATATCTCAGATTGATATGGTTTTCATATGTTCAGTTCCTCTGCATAATAATAGCTTTAGGTTGCTGGAGATTTGTTTTATCAGGAGTGAAGATGCCAAATGTTTGGGGAATCTTTCTGGTTTTTCTTTCCAATATTGCTCTAAGAGTTTCTGAACTTTTAGCCAGAAATCATCTCTCTTCAATCTAAAAGGCTGTAGGTTCTGGCGTAGGGATATTAGGGATACCTTTAGCAGCACATTAAACACATACCTTGTATTTGTGTCTCAATTTCATACTCTTTTTTTTTGCAGCTTTTAGCCTTTAAGTATCCATGTTTTCACTAGAGTATTTCTTCTAATTGAGGTCATCTCTATCTTTCTCAAAGATTTCTTGTATAATTGTAAATTATTTGTTCTATAAATATTAAACCTATCGTTCCAGCTCTTTCTCCAAAAGTTCTTCATCTTGATATATCTGGAGGGTGTAGAAACAGATTATTATGGAGGAACATTTAGAAGATGTGGGAAAAACATTTGTTTCGCACTATTATAACCTCTTCGACAATGACCGATCTTCCCTGGCTTCCTTGTACCAACCATCGTCTGTGCTCACATTTGAAGGTCAAAAGATACAGGGAGTTGATAATATAGCTACTAAGCTCAAGCAATTGCCATTTGACCAATGCCATCATGTAGTTAGTACCATTGATTGTCAACCATCATCCTTCGTTGGAGGCATCATGGTTTTTGTTAGCGGGAGCCTCCAATTGCCCGGCGAGGAGCACACCAGGTTCTTGTCTTTCCTCACCTCTTACAGTAGTTACCAGCTTCAACTTTCCCTCTATATTTCATTGATTGATTAAAATGAACAAATTTAGCGAAGATTATTGGTGGCGTTTAGATGATAATTGTACTATCATAATGCCATGTAAATCTCAACATGTTCGTTGTTATGGTGTGGCAGATGTTTCAGTTGATCCCTTCTCGTGGAGGAAGCTATTTCGTGCAAAATGATGTATTTCGGCTCAATTATGGTTAAAGTAACTTCATAAAATGGCATCAATTCTTTACTTTCCCATGTCTATTTGTCATTTCCTTTATGATTACGTTCTCTGATCAATAAAAACAATCATCTTTTATGTCGTTGATGGCAAGGGTTACTATGTCAAAAGACTTATTTTATCATTATTGTGACAAAATATCTAATTTGTATAGTAGATATGAATAAATTACAATAATTTATTGAAACTCATTTATATAGCGCAACCAATACTCATTTTAGTACTCCATTCGTATCAATATAAGTGATTGTTTAGATTAAATTTTTGGTTCGAAATATAAAGTTGTTTTGAACAAAAGTGATATTTTTTCATTATCACACTTTTGTCCCTATAAGTTTTATTGCGTATCTTAAGGTCTAATGAGTTCTTCTAATTAATGAAGGGTAAAAAAATACTTCACAACCTCCAGACCGGGGCAACCCGCCAATATGCATATCACAACCTCACGAACATCGGAGCAACCCACCAATATGCATATCACAACCTCCCGATCGGGGCAACCTAGCAATATATATATATATCATAGTCTCACTCCACTGATCTCAACCTGCAAAAGAAAAAACACACCAACTACAAACAAAACACAAACACACGCAACACATGTCATACCAACAATCATAATATAATCACATACAACTTCAACAATATCATAACATCGATCTCAGTAGCTCAATATACATTTTAATGTAATCACTTGTCCACACATACCAAATATATAAACATAATATATAGAAAAAGTTACCAATGTGAGATTTATACTCACCTTTATGCTAGAGCAACTAGCGTACATCTAATTTATTCCAAAGCTCTCAACTCCTCGCTCGACCCCTATCCAAAGCGTATTGTTATATTATTAATCCTAGCTCAAAATATATATTAAGATTCCAACCATTCTGCCCAAAAATATTTATGTTAGAAAATTACACAACTAATTCATAAGAAAATATGAACAAATGCAATCAAGATCGAATAAATGTATAATAACGAATTACGAAAAATATATAATAATATGAAATTCAAGGGCACGTGGCGAATACGGTAGAGCAATTTTCATGGGTCAAGCGCCGGATATTAGCAACTTCAATCTCCCGAATCCTCCTATAACCCTCAACACCTCAAGTGAAATGCCTCCCTGGGCTAGTCCACACTCAAAGAGCGGTCGAGTCACGCGATTGACTTTAAGTAATCTACGAAAGCAATTGACAAGAATTTCCGAGTCAAAACTGACTAAACCCAAAAAGTGAGTAGGGAGGGGCGTCGGTGATGATTTAGGGGAGGATGAAATGAAAATTAAGCCAGTTTTCATTTCATCTTTTCCTTATATACCTCTTTGTTCTCGCTTCGAATAGTCGACTGCTTGATAAATAGCCAACTCGTTAAGCCGCTAACTAACTTATTACTAAATCCAGTAAGTAACTTAACAAGTTACTAATAAGCTTACTCAAGTAACTCACAATTGAAATAGCAATTTAATTGATTCGGTTTCATTCCACCTTGTTTTTACATTATCCATGTAAAAAATTCTCGATTGGGTATCTCGCCGATTTTAATCAACTCCCAATTTAACATCCCTCGATTTAATTCCATACATGGAATATAACTCAACGCCATTGTAATGTGGTGCGACCTTTCCGCCGTATAATATTAACCGTATAATAATAATCCACCATTACGATTATTATATTTTATTACGCATTTCGATCTACTAACTGCATAACCCCGATATTATCGCTGAAGTTCCATTTTAGTAATTTACAATTATCATTTATCGGGGACTTACTTTGAGTAACTTCATTTAACTAAAACTAGTAAAATGAATCGTTACAACAAATTGTCACAACCTAAAATTATAGAAATCAAAAAATGCCTCGATTTCCAACACTCCCACTCTGCCTTGGACGATTATTTACCCTTAATACGATCTCTATTCATAAAGTGCTAATCCATAAGCTGCGGTCACTTAAACACGCACGGCTTTACCCGAAATAACCAATCAAAATTATGACGCCCCCTACAACCACCGCCTCCCAATACTATCGAGTCGCTCGAGATCTACCTTCTATATCAAGTGATGGATAAATCCCTTATAATATATCAACACTCCACGCTACTTTACTGTATCACCCAACATATACCAAGAACCTCTTAACACTTAGTGCAAACGCTACTAAAGCATCACAACTCATATAACATAAACGCTATACGCGAAAGTCTAAGAATTGTTAAACTTTAATGTAGCTTCTGGAAGAACATCAAGCATACGTATATACATATCTTCTATGATTTCGCAATGGCCAATCCAGCCTCGCTATGCAAACCGATGTACCCCATAAGATTCATCGTTTGCAAAGCTCTTCGATCCAAAGAGAATTGATCATCAATCACTTTATGTCGGGTCATCAAATGCTTGTCGCCTGCATCAAGATCTCACCGCGGTGAATGGCTACTCATGGGCTTCTGCATCAATAGGTTCTCTCTGTCAACCCTCCCGTGTTGTCCTCTAGAAATTGTAATGGTAGCCCGTGGGACTTCATTTTTTTCACTCGACGAGAAACACCAAAGTTATATGTAAACTATACATATAAACGTATGTATTATTAAATAACAAACAACAAATTGATGTAAGAAGTTCGTAATATTCAATTATTGTTCACATAACAAGACGATACGCTTGAAGCCCCACCGAATTCAACACCACACTACGACATTCGCTCAGTGACTAACGTGCTCGCTGCATATTCAATAATATGCTTTGCCTGAGGCATTGGTTTGGAAAGGGGTAGGTTATATTAGCCTCTATTGCTTGGAACTACTCCAAGGCACTACTACTCATACTGGCTGCCTTGAAAACCCGGTACTGTGTACTCCCCATTCAAAACCCAACTATGCATCTCTACCATGTACCAAGAATGCTTCTTAACTTCTTTTCAGATACTACAAGATGCCCTTCACCAATCCAACCAAGCTTCTCCTCTCGATTACTGTATCATTGGTAAAGAATGGTACATACGACATCGTGTCAGATGCGACTACGATTTATCCATTCAAAGATTGACAAGGGATTTCATGACCATCGAAATAACTCCATCGCCCTGGGCTGTGAGATGACTTTTCCCTTTGAATCATTCATTTTGAACCTTTGCTACACTTCATTGATATAACCTGTCAACAAAGTTCAATAAGCCGGCTCGTCTCGATCTCACGAATTTAGGATCCCGTGAATGTATTTCTCGCTTCACTTGAGTCCTTCATCAGAAACGCCTACTTACAACCAATACCCTAATCGAGTTCAAAGAATTTTACTTGTTTTTCCAATGATTAAATGATTAAGATATCATCGACATATAGACTTTCGCGAATGTCATATGTATAACTCCTACTCTCCTTGCTTTATATATTAAGATTCTTATTCATCTTCTTTGATGAATAAAAAAAATCTTTGATCGCCTTAGTCACATTTTAAGGTTCCAACTACGGGATGCTTTCAGACCAATACGAATCTAATTTCTATACTGCAACCTTCTTGTAACCTTCGGGACATAAATCCCGAGATCAGACTGCATACTCTTTCTCTCTCTATTTCGCTCAGAAAATGGTCTTTTTAAGCATCCATTTGCCGCGTTTCATTAGTCATGGAATGCTGCAATGGCTAAGGTCTATCCGAATGGACAAAGCATAGCCACTGGGAACAAGTTTCATCATAGTCAATGCTATGAATTCATGGAAACCCTTTGCCACTAGCTCGCTTTGAAAACAATTTAACGCTCTCTTTGTCACAAGCTTTCTTCTTAAATACTCATTTACATTCAACGGGGCAAACCTCACTGGGTAAATCTAACAAAGATCAAACCTGTTTCGTACATCGAATCCATCTTTGGACTTCATGGCTATCAAGATCTTTTGCTACTATCGCTCTCCTCGTAGAAGAGGTAGGCTCCGCCACTTTCAACTTAAAGCTTCACCATACCAAGGGTCTAGCCTCGATGATCACTTCACTGACTTCGGGGCTCTGTTCTTCCATACTTATGATGAAGAATCGGGTTCCTTATGTGCTAAGGCACTAATTCTTTTGGTGCCTCTACACTGCGTATTGCATTTCACTTTATCATCTTCGAGTTTTCTTCGCGTGAACACCATCACTCCTAGCTCCTTCTCGACATACTCCTTCTCGCGAATACCTCTCGATCTAAAGAACAAAAATTTTATGTTCGTGCTTCAGTAAGAGGTAATCAACTAAGCTTCCTTCGGACAATTAAATTAAAAGTAGCATTTAATCAGATTTAGGCACTAGTCTATCTTTTGTCAACTTCTTGAACATAAGTTTCATAGCCCCAAATCCTGAGAAATCCCAATTTGGAAAACTTCCCAAAACTCAATTCATGAGGTATTTCATATGCTGATATAGTTGGACATTTTATTTGAGCGCAAGCGATGCCGCTTTGTAGTAAACATCAAGAGATAGACATTTTATGAAATACCCTCGGCAAAGAGGATCCAGAAATTAACCGCGTGATAAAGGCCTATCATATGTCAAACCATGTCAATCAAGGCCCGGAGCCTTCGAGCAAGTGTCGTGGAGTTCCCACAAAGAGCGAAGTAAACAATACCACACTCTTTTGAGATGAGTATTTGAACTCCTTGACTTAAATATTCTCCTCCCTGCGCCGGCTAATCTTTATAGCCTTGTTCAATTAGTTCTTTACTTCATCAGCGAAGTTCTCAAGGATTCACGCTTGTGCTCTAATGCATTACACATAAATCACATTTATCGTAATCTGCTTGGGGCAAAGCTGTAATGCAAGAATCAGAACCATCTCGCTAGACAGAATTATATCGGGTTCACATATTATCAAGGTTTCAGATATCCCCAACAAACATTTTCCTTTCATTGTATCCAATGAAGCGTCTATTTGACGCTGCGCTAGTAGGCAAAGATTCATACCTATCGTATAATCCATAATCAAACCTTCAAGTATTCCACCAAAGTCAAGTTCCTCATCACGAACTCCTGCTTATATGACCGATTCTTACAAATGCCATACGATGAGGCTTTAAGTCGTTAGGGGCTTGCGGCCTCATCAATGTTATGTTCCTCGATTGACGCTGCCTAGGTATTAATTTCGAGAAACGAATTACTTTATATCAAGTGCCACATTTCTATGTATATCCTAAATGCATTGGGATCACTTTTGAAACGGAAGGAAAAACCCTTCATTATTCAAAAATACCAAAAGAAAGTAGTAATATTCCTGCTATGAGTAGGCGAGTAAACATCAAGTTAAATTCTAGAAACACGACCTCGAATTTAGAAACACGAATTCCCTGAGTGTAACTCAAACTGATGGATCCCACGCTGTATCGCAACCTCATATCGTCCCCTTTCCATCCATCTCTTTCGAGTCAGCTTCTACTTGCCTATATAGTTCCTACATTATCATGGCTAAATACGAACCACAAATTTAAAAGCAATCTAATGGTAGAATTTAGAAGTTATACAAATCTCAAATAACATATATATACATATATATGTAGGTCGAAATGTCGCGTTAGACCATTCTTCCTATCTTCAAGAACTTGCGTGCTCTGCTTCCAAAGACCCAGATCCCACAAGAATCTATTAATTTTTGTCCTCCTTATGTCAAGCCGCCCACGCCTCGTAACTCCATGTTTCTTCTAACCACAAATTTTTACCATTGTACTTTTCTTAAATTTCTTTTTGTTTTGGACCACCAAAAATGCATGTGCTGGGGGGAGAGCCTTTTAGTTTTCCTTCCCTCAGATTTAATCTCAAAGATTCGTGATCATCTTATGCCAGATATGTCTGCCATCCAGCTTCAAAAACACGGAGCCTAAAGACATCATGGTCGTTGCCTCGAATTGCCTATCATTTTAATGACACGCGAGCCGCAACATGTCCATTTCATTTCCTAGTCGTTAACGAGCACAATACGTAATGTCATATCTCTCATGTCTAGCTTACTTTCTCGTAATAACTCATCGAGTTTCGGGTACATTACATGCCACCTTCCTACACTTAGTTCTGAACTAAAAAGTCCTTTATTTCTGGCTAGTATACATTGACATCTACATTATCGCATTTCCCAGCTTTTTGTAGGCTTCCTTTCCGACAAGGCGCTGCCATTTGGTTTCGTGATGGACTTAGTTTTCAACACACATACTGTTTTTCTGCTGAGAACAATCCTCAAGTTTCGACCAACCTTCATCAAAGTTCGAAGTTATCGAGCCAGACTTCAAGTCAAGCAGCCTCAAGTCGAGTTTCTAGGTGAATTAGGCGCCATTTCAATTCCTACAAGAATAAGTATGTAAATGACAAATGCCTTTAGTAATCTATTATGTCAAACACTCATAAAATAAATTGTAAAGTAATATCATTACTCAAAATCTCAAAATATTAAGATGCAGCACTACTATATTGAAAATTTTAAACGGCAACACCGGCAACACATTTCGAAAAGCCAATATAGCAAGAGGTTAATTCAACCAATTATAAACATGACATAATCCCTGCGGTTACTAGCATGCTTACAAGACGCTACCTAACAGCATCACCGAGCCTACAACTTTAGTGGAAATCACTACGATCCATTGCTTACTGGCCACTTACGGCTCAAGACACCTCGCCATCACAATGTGTCTTCGTGATCGGATAAGTTTCACAACTTTAAATTGGTTCGACACGTCATTGCTTAAATTTTATAAGGCGCAGATTCACATTATGCTCTGATTAATTATTCAACATGTTATGCAAATAGTTACTGCTAACATGCACATTATGAAAAATAAAAATAAATAATAGAAATATTTGAGAGATATATTTATATTTACCCTAAAAAAAATACAAATAATAAATCTATTACAACACTTATCAAGTGAAATCTTGTATCTTTAGCTTTTGGAAAATTCTAGGTCGACATTGCTGAACGCCATCTTCAACGCCCCACGGTTGCATTACCATTCACTAACCCAACTAAGACAACACTAAAGCTGGTAAAATAAAATAAATAAAACAAACCGACCAAATATGTCGTGGTAATAATAAACGGTCCGGCAGACCGCATTCCAAAAATGTAACTAGGTTATATCAATATATAATCTTTCCCATTCCCATTACAATATATAATAAAATTAAAATACATAAACTATGCATTTAATATATTAAATGATACGCATTAAATGACTCATGAATGTCATTAAGCGAATTTAATGCTATTAAGTATGAATAAATACGGCTATTAATAATAAACATGTACTTAATACGCAATAAATATCCAATCAATTATATAATAAAAATGCAATAAACACTACTCATGGTCGAGATAAATACTCTAATCAATTCAAATATCAAATATACGATTGACAATCATATGATATTTTCCAATTTTTATTAAGTATTAAATCAAAATCAATCACATAAATATACAATTTAAATGTGATAGGAAATTAATTCAAAATTGAATTTCATAATTATATTCATGAAATATATAATTAAAATACATTAATTAATATATATTTTGTGTCCAATAGTTATTACAATAACTATTTCATTTATACAATAAATAATTGCTTACACACCATTTCAGCCACTAATCTCAGAAATTGTTACCATGATTATATTCTCAAATAAATACATTTATAAAAGCATAAATAATGAAAGGGATTATTGAATTAAACTTATTATCATTAAAATTGATAAGTACAATTATCACAATAATAAAATGATAATAATACACAAAAAACCGAAATTAATAATTTTTAAAAAACGGATTACTTTTTTGTAACAACCAAAATCCTCAGGAAGAACTCGGACGAACGACGCCTCCACGGCCTCCTTCGAAACCCGCACCGACCACGGCTCGGTCCGTCCTTAATCGCCGAACGCCCTTCGCCACCGCACGCCTTGGTGGCCGCAGTCGCACCTCCATTTCACAAACAATTCCAGTTTTTCGATTTAATTCAAATGTTTGGAAAAAACCGATTTGATGACCTTTAACATATCCAAAAATTATGAAATTTTTACCAGACATTCCACACAAGTTTCTTAAACTATGAAATTTTTAATATCACTCCACACGCCCACCACTCCAAATTAAAATAATATAAAAATAATATACATGTACTCAAGTTATTTCAAATCGAAGTAATTATAAACACAACCAAGCGAACTAGATGGAATTTCTCAAGTAATTTTGAAAGTTAATTAAGTTTTTTAAAGTGGTGATAGAAATGACATTAATCAATTAGTTTAAACCAACCCAAAACCCTACTCATGCCCTGTAATTTCCACATCAATTCCAAAAAATAAAGGGAAATAAAAAGAGGGAAAAGAGCAAAAAAGCTTTAACTTAAAAAGCCATAGTATCCGGCTTATAACGCTTTTACCACCAAGTAGGTGAATGAACTCGTAACGGCCCGATCGGCACTTCTGCGCTCTAACATAAGCATTTTCTATAACGCCATTCAGGCTGCTGGCAAGCAACCACCAAAATTCCTTTTGCGATATTATTATTAATTGAGCTTAATATGTTATAAATTTAAAAACAGATGAGTAATTTTTTAAATTAGTTTAAGAGAAATAGGTTAGGGTTTGAGGTTCACTTAACCTCCTTCAACCAATAGCCCTTTCCCTTGTTCATGTCCTGGTCTCCAATTTGCCCCATGTCAACCTCCATATCCGCCTCCTCAGAGCTGCTCCAAACTTCTCCATCCAATTAGATGGACCCGCCTCATGCGGTCTTGGAAAGCACAATGAGGAAATGAGTGTTGTCCTTTTGGTTCCCTTGCCCCTTAAATCATTTCTTTCTGCTACGAAACAAACCAAGGGCATCTATGGAGTCGCTGTCATTCTCACTTGCACAGCCAACTCTATTCAAAAGTTTTTCCAGATAAGAGTCCCCTCATTCTCCACATGGCTCCAATCTTCATAGACGCCAACTCGCATAACATTACTATCAGTTTGAATGTCAAGCTCATTTCAAGAATCGATCTCTGAGCTACAATTTGGGGGAGGGGGAGAATGTGGAGGTCCTCTAAGGAATCAGATGAAATCTGGTCAAGGGGGGTGGTTGGTGAATTGTTGAGGTTGAAGTTTGGACTATCAGGGTGATAAGGAGGGTTTCTAGGGATTGGTAATGCAGTTTGTCTGTATGGGTTCCTATAGGGATCATTGTGGTCACTGTGAAGATATAGTTGGATAAATTGGGCTGGAGGGAATCTTCTAGGAACTGGGTGAAGCATATTTTGGGTAGACTTAGGTCGGGGTCTTTGGGTGTTGGTGTTTTGGTCAGGTTGGGGGGTTAAGGATTAGGGTGGTTCCAGGAGTGGAGAGAGGGGGAGTTTGAATGTCAGGTGTAGGCACAACTTGATTATTGTTGGACGATGGTGGGGAATCATTTGAGTGATTGGTTTGGTTATGGTTGAGGGTGTCATTAGGGGGTGGGGTGACTAGTTCAGTGGAGTGATCTGAAAGATTGTCTGGGAGAGCAGCTTCTTCAATGGAGTGAAAAAGGTAGATAGTGGTATTTCTGTAAGGTTCAATGTTTGGGAAAGCTCTAATTGAGGGTTGGTCAGAGAGAGGCAACAAGGAAATCCAGTGAAAATATCTTGGTTTTGGTCCTGATTATTGTTGTGGATTTGTTCAAGATAGTTGAAGAGTGCACCCTCTGGATTGTGTCTACAGTGGTCAATTGAGTGGCCAATTTTGCCACAGTGATAACAGGCCCTAAAAATATTTTCGTATCTGAAAGATATCCTCAAATGGAAAAGTGTTTTCCAGCCTGCACGGATACAAGGTACTCTACAGTGCTGACTGTGAGAGGAATTTTATCTCAATGAGGGGAATACCAATCTGAAACCAAGATTTCACCTGCGACCCTGGCCATACGCATGACATTATTCTCTATGAAATATTCTCCAGGTATACCATGGAGTTGCACCCAGAGGTTTATGTGAGATATGTCAAAATTTTGAAAGACAAGGTTTGGGTCGAGTGGTGAAGGATAAGAACGGCCCCATAACATCATATCAAGGTCTTCTTCAACCGTGAAATGGAAAAGGAATAGAGAACCTCTTCGTTCCACATTCACAATTCCTCGAACGAGCCAACAAGTATCCACATATATTTGGATTCTTTCAGGTGAGAAGTACTCAGCATCTCGAATAAGTCCAATGAGTGTTCTGGATAGGTTCACTGGGATGTTCTAAGCACTGTTGTTGTCCATCTCAATGATCAATCCTCTTCTATCAAGTGGGGCTGGGGGTGGGATTTCTCTGAGGGAGCGTATTAAGGCCATATGCTTAAGGTTAGCCCAGAGAATGGTGGTTGTTTGGTTGTTTGAATTTGGAGAAGTTTTTCTTGTGTGGTGAAGAGGGTTGATAATCCGTGTTAAGGGGAGATTTAAGGGTGGATGAATTAATGTTTTGTTTGTAATTAGGGTAAAAATGATAATGTTCATACTCCATGATTGTAATTCTATGGTTTTGATTGGGGGGAGCAAAGAAATTGGGCAGAGGAAAGGGTGGCTGAAGCTTGGATCTGAGGTGGTTGAGGGCTTTGGGAATAGGAGAGCGTGCTGCAGCACTCACGTACAATGAAGGGAGGGGGGAGAGAAGGTGTATGACAAAATGAGAAAGAGGGGTTGTTTAATCAGAACGGAGAGAATGTCTTTCTGAGGCAATGATTCGAAAAACGAGAGCACCAGATAAGTCAAGTGGGATAAAAAATATAGGGGTTGAGACGAAATTAAATTTAGCCGAAGTCGAAATAAAAAGGTTACTAGAAGGGGATGTGAAAAACAGATTAGATAATGAAATAGTAGTCTAAAACAAAATGATAAAGCTGGCCCCTCTCGGTGCCGCCCCCATAACGCCTGCGTGGTCTGCACTCATCTCTTTAGCAATCTCTACCGACTCCACATTTCAAAAGCTGCCGCATACGATTAAACGCCAAAGATTATCGTATCAAAATCAAGATCTCAAGTGATACATTACCTGTATTTCAAGATTTAATCCCGATAAGATGTCAATCACGCCTCAACTGTGAGGAAAAGCTCTCCGGCAGCCCCTTCCTTCACGACCGCAGCTTGAAGCATCCCTCCGTCTCCTTTTCCCCTTTCTCTTCCTACTTCTAGCTCTTGTAAACCAAAGCCGCAGATCAGGAAGCCTCAAAGTGCATCTCTTCATTCGCATATCATCTCATGTAGTGCAAATGTAAAACTCATTCTTTCTATTCTCGTATCCGGCAGGTATCTTAATAACAGATCAAGTTACCTCATGGGAAGATGTTACGTCAAAGAGTGTACTATTATTAAGAGAAATAGTGGGATTCCATAAGAGATTCTCCAAGAGCCTCTATCAATCTCTATCATCTCCCCGAATGCATTCCTCCCCCAAATACGCTAACTAAGGCTCACATATGCATCCTATCTTCTTTCAGATAAAAGAGAATCTCAACTCAACATAGGCCAAATCCAATTTCTTTACATCATGATACTTAAACTTGATGTGCGACATGACATCAAGCATATCACGCGAGGTTTCGACCTCGGCCGCATCGCCCAAATACTAAATCAAAATCTGTCCCTGCCGGATCCGAATCCTTTAACTCCGGGGCTCATTATGTCACATACTGCCCATAACCTTCTAAAAACTCGACCATATATGAAAATTATGGTTGTCCAACATACATCTCTCCAAATCGATAAAAAATACACACTTGGAAATGGGAACTCATACTGAACTACAAATAGAAAATACATAAAAGAACAACTTAATCTATATGTCATTCCATAATCTTATAATAGAATTGTCATACTAGTGTTTTAATTCCACTAAATACAAAAGTATGCCAAGAACTTACATAACCTAAAAACTAACTAAATAGTATAATATTCTCATTTTAAATTACATAAGCACGTACCATCAATGCTAAGAGCCATTGGCCTATCAAGCACCCTGGATTACTAAAACAACTTGTGACTTAATAATAGCAATCTCTCTCATGTTAACGGTCCATGTCGCATATTGAAAACTCCCACCGTAGCAAAGCACAAACGAATTCAAAGGGTGCTCTCGAAGTTCCTTTAAATCCTGAAGCTTAGATTATTATCCCATCGGAATGGGCATCCCAAATGTGATACGCCCGGCCATATTAGCGTGGTGTCCACGCATACAAGTGATCCGCTTTTCGACTTTATACATTTGGTATGACATTAACCGTGCTTTATTTATCAATGATTTATTATATTTTATTAACTTTATAAAATCCATGTCAGTAAAATCAAACAAAGTTTGGAAGCAATATACCCACAGCCCCGGCTAAAAAAATATAAATACTTTATTAAAGTTGTGATATATTAGTGAAAAATAGTTTTTTACTTTTTAGCCCATCAATATTTTTCCCGTTGACCTATCATTTTAAGGTGGATTGATTTATACTCAATTATAACTAAAATTATAATTAATTATCCCAAGTTTTAATATATTTCTTTTAAATGCAAGACTAAAACGCTCATATTTGTAAGTCATTATTCATAATATAATAATATATCACAAGGTCTCATGCATCCATCAAATATATATCACTGATGAGGTTACGACGATAAATAAATCAATATTATATTTTAAAACATATGATACGAATTTCAAGAATATGAGGGCACAATACATCGCATGTCAAGAATAATCTCTTATCAAATGAAATAAACTATTTTAATTTATCTTGCGTAAAGTCACTAGTAATCTAATTCTAATATTCATTTAATCTAATATTAAATGTATTTCAAAACTTTCTGTAAAACATTGTTTTATACTTATATTTATGATTAATTCTAAATTATGTTATAACTTTAAACTCTATTTATCTAATACCTTTTAGGTATCGATCCTAATTAAATCGACTATAATATCATCATTAAATTCAATCAAATTAGAATTTAATCGTCTAAGTCCATTGGCTTTAATTGATTCTCAAAACAATTAATATTTAATATAGTCGGTTTACTATTCAGTGACCTCTCGCATTTAATCGATGTTAAAGAATATATTAAATAGTATTAACTCCTATCATTATATTTAATATTTATGACCCAAGCAGTTCCATCGTAACCCTAAGTAATGTCATTTAAATCCTAAAATACTAATTGGTTCAACAATTAATATCTATTGAACTTAAGGCTATATATATATAATTTGAATTTAGTAACCTGGCTTGCATAATCTAAAATTGTTCAAACGGGCATTTTATGAGATCGAATTTCTCATATTTCCAACAAGTACTACATACAATGTCAACAAGCATCGATGTGACGTGGAAAAGTGAAGATCACAATTCATAACACGACGGTACTCTCTCAGCCGATTCGCGATCAATCACATCTCTTTGCCGATGGAAAGCGTCCTCTTGGCGACTTTCCTTGATGGCCAAAGTGGTTACTTTAACCATCCTTGTCATCTATTTACTTTGTCTCGCATTATTCATTCCTCTAACTCAGAATCAAACTATAAGAAAACATTCAGAAATTCTTCGCTTTATCCATCGCATCAATAATGAAATTATTACTTTGCCAAAGATAAGAACTCGCCAGACGATGCTTTAAGCTCAATTCCGAAGAGATTGGGATTCTAAAGTACCGGACTAACTCAATCAACATTATCTCCAGAATATGATTCTCTCCAACCTTCATGTTGATCAGGGTGTACTCTTGCTCTCATTCCTTTTCAACATTTTCACAAAAGAGAGCCCTCAGATGAGCGTAAACTCCTACTCATGATCTCACATCCTCGATTCTTAACCCCGAGATGACGCTTCATAAGGGACACCACCCGCCCCAGCGGCCCCCCGAGGCTTGTAATCGCCATCAACTCCGAATACCAGAGTCGCCTCTAAGGCCAACCCTCGACCAAAAGAAATGAAAGAAAAATACAACGTGATTCTCGCCTGCATTGCGATCTAAGACAACAACAATTATTACATTCACAATTTCTTACCTAATTATACAAATCATATACAACATGTGTTTTCTAAATACATATTTATTAGCCAAATACAGTGTTCACATAATCAAGCATCATTGGTGATATCCTAAATGCATGGAAGAAAGAAGATATTTTTGTGTTTTTTGTTCGATAATGACGACGCGTACTTCTATCTCTTAAAGTCAAGAAAAACCGGCATTGTGAGTTTTGGTGTCTCAAATCACGCGAATTCCAGCTATCGAATCCATTTCAACGATTTAACTTAACCTCGAATTACGCCCGCTTATTACTACTAAATTATAAATGTAATACGGCTCAAATTATCACAAAATAATATTATCGAAATTATTTATACTATCACCGGTCCCACCGACCGAAATTTTTTTCTTTCCATTTCTTCACTTTATCGCATTACAAAGTTCCTCAAGCTGTTTCGGTAGCACTTCCCCAACGCCTTTCCCTACGCATTTCGTGTGCTAAGATACTGCTTTTGCTGATTTGTGGTTGACTTTGGTTTTACTTGCTACATAATTCAATTTTATGATGGATTTTAGCTCGTTATGGATGCTATGATGTATATATGTTGAATTCATGATTTAGATGTCAACAGGATGTTAGCTATTTGAGTTGACTTTTCTAGGTTTCGGCTGACTTTGGGGATATTTTTATAAGACTTCTAAAATGCGTAGGGAGTTTAATCGGGGACCTTATCAGAAGTTGTCAAAGGATGCTAAATTGGTGATTTAAAATTGATTAAAAAGGGAGTTAGGTTGAAAAGTATTAATTCCAAGTCAAATAGAATTGATATTTTGAGTATAGGTTGTTAATTAAGGACCCTAATTAACTAGGGAATGACTTATGTTGATTTGTAGCTCCATAAAGTAATAAGGTGAAATTAGCTTGGGGATCGATTTGGTTAAGTCTACGTGATTATAATTGATAGCTTTTACTCCAGCCATGTTAGACCGCTTAGAAATCATTCGGCTGAGTTGGTAATGTTTATTCTAACGTACTTGGTATTAGTTCCTCAAGATACTTTCTCTGGAAGTCATAGCCTCGACGGCTGGCACGCCCGTGATCGCTCTTCTCGTGGAGGACTTCGCGATAAATAAGTAGAAAGTAGCATTTATCTCATGGGTGTTACTTTACGCATTTCTACTTTTAAATTGTGTGTGAACATGTTATCAGTGGGTACCATTATGTGAGAAACGATACATGTAATTTTGTATGATTATGTGTGATTCATTGCGCGAGCCATGATATGATTATGTGATTATAACTGCGGGCGGCCAAGATTGCCGAGGTAAGTAATAGCTTCAACTCCCAAATTATATTGATTGGCCTCTGCCGCACTCCTGTCAGACTTCGTATTCATTTACACTTACGTATTTCGTGTCCTTGTCGGCGACAAGTGCTTGACTTACGAACAAGTAGACAAGCTTTTAACAAGCAAGGCTGATATTGCTTGGGGAGTGTAGTAGACAAGCGCATTGAGGCGACGGTTGGGAAGTTATGTATGACTCGAGGATTGTAGATAGGATATGACCCTTGCACTCTGGAAGGTCGCGGTTAGTGGCTCTCGTTAAGAGCGTATTATCAAATTTTATACTTCGTATAAGAGTTGCCATATCGCCTTTATACTTCGGTATAAGAAGGCCGTTATTACCTTTTATACTTCTCGTATAAGAGCGTTGCCATCGTGCCTTTATACTTCGTATAAGAGCGTTGCTTATCACTTTATACTTCAAGATAAGCAGCCGTTGTTTATCGCCTTTATACTGCATAAGAGCGTTGGTTAATGCCTTTATACTTCTCGCATAAAGAGCCATTGATCTGCCGAGCTTATGCACACGTGATTGTGAATCCTGACGGTATCTAGTCACGAAAGTGATCGGCGACTGTGAGTATAGTTTTGTCGGGTCTCTCGTGACTGTAATTTCATGTGGTTTGGTCTCCTATGTTATGCTATGATATCTCGATAATTTTCTTTTGAAAGTATAAATATGGCCTCAAGGTAGTTTTGGTTATATATCTATACGCCGTATTTGACTCCTGTTAATTTGTTTGTCGCATGCATGTAAGTTTCACCTCAGCCTCGTTAAGTTTCACTAAGCTTCTCGTGGCTTACACCCTTTCGCTGGCGGCATTTCATTTAAAGGGTTGACAGATGTGTACACAGCCTGGGAGGCCTAGTTGGAGAGTTTGCTCCTCGAGCGGCTAAAGCAGCATCAAAGGCAAGAGGATCCTCACGCCCGATTTGACGCTTGTCAACTGCTTTGATTTTGTACTTTATTTTCAAACTTTAAATTGGCCGGCGCTTTTCATTTTGTATTCTCGAGTACGCATTTCTTACTTCCTTTTGTAGCCTCACCGGCATTACTAGCTTTAGTTTGGGATATGTCAGATATATACGGAGTCAAGTTGCTGGGAGACACCGATGGATTGTAAATTTTTAAACCGGTGATTATTTCTTGGAAATATTATATGTAATCATATTATTTTTGAAAAAGAAACAAGAGTTTTAAACCGAGTCGCCCATCAAGCTTTTGGTGATTCCGTGTCTCGATTATAATGATTCTCACTAAAAGGCGGCCGACTGTAATACGTGGTCAAGCAAAAAGAATGAAAGAAATACAACGTGATTCCGCCTGCATGGTGATCTAAAGACAACAACAATTATTACACTTCACAATTTCATCAATCATAAAATCATATACACATAAGTTTTCTAAATACATATTCTCCGATACCATAAGGTACACATCGAAGATCAAGCCGAGGATATCCTAGCCACCGAACTATACCTATGATTATACACGTATCTCGCCAGCCAAAAGCACGGTGCCACACGAATTTAATGCGACAACAAATTATGGGGGTGGGTCCCCAACAGCGAATTCTCAAGTTTCAAATTTAATATTTATATAACTAATTACAACTAATATATATGCACACGTAAATGTATAGTCTCCACACCTGATATAATACACCTCTCAAATAATCCAATCTAAATAATATCTCGACAATCTAATCATATCAAATAATTCAACAAATAGACTCTCACAACAAATGACTCTCACACAATACGCCAATAACATCCAAAGATACTCACACACAAAGAACAATAACTCTACTCCCCTATTAGAGTCTACACCACCCTAATAGAGGAAAAACAACGTCATTCCTTTCCTCTACACCAAGCAAACGAATACCAACAAAATACAACTCTCCCGCTACCTTTACACTCAAGTGACGGCACCGCAACCCGGTGAGGGATCAACTAACCGGAATAGAGTCCAACAACAAATCACATCAACAATCCTCATATCATCATCATAATATCTCACAACTCAAATATCATAACTGATCATATAACCATACTCAACATCTAAATCTCAATATCACATATCACATATATAACTCGCATTTAAAACTATATAAATTTACATACAAACACAATATATCGAAAGCTTATGCTCACGTGATATAAATACTCACCTTTACGCTATAGCAACCAAGATACACCTAATGTATTTCAAAGCTCCCAATCCTCGCCGATTCTACCCAGAGCGTATTTTGTATTATTATTAATCATTTGCTTTTTATATTATCCTCGCTTTTACTTCTTTTAATTCCCAAATCAATACCTAATAAAATACAATAATCCCGATATAATTATTTCTAGCTCAAAATATATTTTAGGATCCCAAACTTATTCGCCCAAAATATTTTATATAAATCCATTTCTTTCTCTCCATTTAAATATATTTTACTCATTTTAACATCCAAAAATCAAAATAAATAGTTAAATCATTTTAAAATTACCAAATTTGATATGTATTCACATACAACTTTCTAAGTTACTGACATCATCAATTTATTTTTCAAACTACACCACTTCCTTTGATTCAAAAATATGTTTTAGTAATTAAATTACTAAAAAATAAGTAAAAATTCAAATCACTCCAAATTCAAAATTCAAATCATCTAAAAAAATATGTTTTACTATTTATTTCATATTTTTCTTTCAAAAGTCAAACTAGATGTAAAAATAGTCAACAAAACACAAATCTTCATCGTTTCTTCAAAAGATTAATATTCAAGTGTTTACACATCAACAAACTATTTAGATTAAACATTCAATCTAAAGTCAACAAAAGTCGAATGTTTCAACATTTACAATTTAAAAATGCTGTAATCATAATAATTTTTACCTAAACGTTAGCCCATCGGCATTTAACTCGAAGCTTGCTTTCACTTCAAAAAATGGAGAAAATTTTTGGAAAGCGGGAGTGGAGGAAGCTCTCAGCTATCAAGTGTAGGAGAGAAGAAAGCACTCTTGCTTTATATAACGGGGTTACTTAGCCATTAAAGTAAGCGTAAAGTAAAGCATTTAGGCGACACTCATAAATGTGAGGTCAAGCACGAAATATTTCTTAGCTATGGTGAAAACGAGTAATACCTAGCTATACACTTTGTCAAGTACGAGTCATTTTGACATAAGGCACTTGCATTTCTACTTGACGCATCAAATGCTCATCAGAGTCTAAGTCACTCTCCAAATAGATTTGAATCCTTTGGAGCAATTAGGGGCCTATTGTTTTACATCCTCAAATGTGGTCGTAGTAATATACTCAAACGCTTGCACCCCAAAGAAAGTTTTGAGTTATTCAAAGATACTACTGTGTCTGACCGAAAAAGTGATTCACAGGGGAAAGTGGACTCTAACTAACTACGGCTATATCATTTAAAAACGTAACAACTTGGTCTATATGTCATATAATATTCTATAATCGATTATAGAACAAAACATACCAGGTTTACAATCCCACTAAACACACAAAGTATTACCAAAGAGCTCACATGTCAAGCAAATCGGACGGCAGCACTGCATCACATTCCGACTTAAGCTATGCAAGCAAGTGTACAATCACATAATTATGACCATCATAACTCTTGGCATTACTAAAAGTTCAACTTAGACTATATTAGTAACCTCTTATGTCAATCGTCGACATTGTAGCACAAAATCACCGTAGCGTAATTAAATACACTAAACGAATTGAATGAATAGTGTAAGTTCCCGCTTCCTCGACAAATAACTTGACTATTCCATTAATGACATCTCAGATATTTACACGCCTCACATACTAAGAGTCTACGCATTAATGTGCTGACCTCTATCGCCGAATTTATATTTCGTACGACATTAAGTGCTCATTTATTAGGGTTTTGTTATATTTTTATTGACTCCTTTACGATCATGTCATGATATCAATCAAACAAGCTAAAAGAATATATCTCATGAATGGTAAGAAAAATATAATACTTTATTAGGAATCGTGGATATAATTATTAGTAGAAAATCTTTTAAACTAGATTACCAAAAACTATATTTAGCGTTTCATATAAAATTTTCTTATTGGCCTATCCCCTTAGAAGTGATCAATATCTATAATTAATTATAACTAATTATGATATTAATTATCTCCAGTTCATGTATTTCTCATAACATGCAAAACTTGTACATCCTGTAAGAATATAATTATAGACCATATTTGTAACGGCACTGCCTCCCCAAATGGGGCTTCGCCTGAAAGTAGCTTCATTATAATCCGAACACTGCATCACCAAACCGACGGATTTACTCAGCTTTAAAACTACTCAAGCTTCCTTCAAAAAGTAAGATTACATATAATATTTCCAAAATAATCACAGCTTTAAAAATCCTACAATCCATCGTGATATCTAAATCAACCAACTCCACATATATATACAACATATCCCAAATAAACAAGAATGCCGGCAAAGTGCTACAAAAAGAGAGTAGGTATTGCATCAGTAATACAAACGACAAACAAACCGACAAGCGCTAAAGTTTCAAAAGGAAAATACAACAATCAAAATAGTTGACAACACATCAAAAAATCGATCGCGAGGATCCTTGCCACCCGACGCCACCTACCACTCTAACAAAAACTACCCAAACAACCTCTTAGTTTTAACCGCCGCCAACCTCGCACAAATGAAATGCCGCCTAACGCGGTGTGTATGAAGTCACAAGTTTTGTTTAAAACTTAACACAAAGTAACTTACCATACCTGAATCCAGTCAATCAATATAATAGTCAAATATGAATGAAATACATATATCCTGACTACCTAAAAAGGTCATACAACACGATTCCACGGAAGTCTCGCATATTAATAATACATGAAAGATATAATAGAAGGTTTCAAGAAGCACACAATTCCAGAAGAAATCAAGAGGACTAACAACGACTAAAAAACTCTAGTCATCAAACCTCCTATCTCTCATATCCCCACCAAGAGTACTACAACCTCTAACGCAAGATATGCTCAATCAATCTACCCGCAGGAACGGACTTCAATCAATAATCACCCCACACTTACCGGGCAAAGAGGAGGCCAAAACCGCATTTCTATACACAAAGTATAAGGCACACCGCACTTATACACAAAGTATAAGGCACACGCATCATACACTGCTATTAAGGCACACCGCTTCTATACACTAAAGATAAGCACCGCCTCTATACACTCAAGTATAAGACACACCGCACTTATACATCAAAGATAAGTGCCAATATCGTCGCATATCCTCGCAAGGAAGGAGAATCACCTAACCCCCTAATCATCATCATCCTAACATAGTCAAATCCTCGATACTCAAGTCACCTCAAGTCATAGATAACTCTAACCATCACCTCTCTTTCACAACTGCCTACTTACTCCCAAACAATATCCAAGCAATACGCCTAAAACATCTCACAATTCCAAATCAAACACACCGACAAGGCCACAGAAATCATAAGTGCCGACAAGGCCACAAAATTAGAAATATAAGTTGGGAGTTCAAGCCATTACGTACCTCCAGCAATCTTCAACGCCTACGAAATATAATCACATAATCATATCACGGCTCTCAAAGCACAAATGAATCACACATAATCATACAACAATTACATCTATAATACTCACATAATCATAACACAAATTAAACATGTTCACACAATTTAAAAATGAATACGTGCAATCTCAAGAGATAAGTACTCACCTCCAAGCAAATTACCACAAAACCTCCTAACACAATCACTGTGAATCCGCCCTTCATTTATCAACGCCCAAACAAACACCTTAAAGTATAATCAAGACCTTACTACTATACCGGCGCGTGCTCTGTACATACATAACCAACTCTTAGGGAACTATCTCTAAACAAATTTCCAACATGACTTTGATAAACCATCGAATTATAATCCTATCGACAACCCACCCATCCCCCCGCTAAATTCCATCTATTACTTAATTTCACAAATCAACTTATAAAGTCATTTTAGTTAATCACAGTGTCCATAATAACAACCTATACTCCTAAAATACTCAATTATAACTCAACTTGGAATTAACACTTTTTCAACCTAACGCCTTTAATCAATTTTAAATCACCAATTTAACATCACAACAACTATAATAAGGTCCCAACATAACCTCCTAAGCACATTTAAAGTCTTAGAAAATATCAAACGTGAAAAGCTTGTCCTAAAACCTAAAAGTCAACTCACCCATAACATCCTCAAACCACCTCTAAGTCATGAATTAAATTCCACTTATATACATCATAGAACCCATAACCAACTAAGCATTCATCATAAAATTGAATTATGGAAAGTCAACTAAAAGTCAACTATGTCAAAACCCAAGAAATATCTCGAAATACTTGAATAAAATTTCTTACCTTAACTCCGAAGAGAATTTATCGGAAGAACGATATTCTACAAAACACCTTTCGAGTTCGAGCGACAATCGAAGTTATATAAACGGAAAAGAAATTCTTAAGGGACGGGCTGAATCTCGCCAAAAGAGGGAAAAAAGAAGATGATGAAGTGTTTATTTATGATGCTGAAGATAAGCCTGCTGGGGATATTTAAAAAACTCGAGTCCCTGCTCGTTTTGCTAATTTCTCCGCTTATCGAGCTGTAATCTCAACGAACCCGATTCCAAAGAGAAAATTTTCCATAGCAAAACTACTAAATTATAAATGTACCCATTAAAAAATTTTACGAAATAATATTATCATCTAAATTATTTATACTATCCCCTGTCCCACCGACCAAAAATTAATTTTTTTAAAACGTGACTGCTATTACAATCTACTCCACCTAATAAAAAATTTCGACTCTCAAAATTCTTAACAACCCTCTAAACAATCAAGTAACAATATAATAACACAAAATCAAATACTCAAACCAAACAAAAGCAATACAACTCACATCTACCTCGAAGAATGGTAACGGCCCCTCATCCGTGCTCACGCTCCCAAGTCGCCTCCTCTACACGCCGATTCCTCCACAGACCTTCACTCAAGGCCACTACCTTACTCCTCAAACCTCTTCCTCCGGGTCCTCAAAAATCTCCACCTGGTTCTCCTCAAACGCGAAGTCTCCTCCCTCAAGCTCCACCGGAGGGGCGAAATTTAAGCAAAATGCGATTCTTCAGGATTACTTCCTCAGAAAACATGGAACACATTACGAATCCTATCTAAACTCGGGAGGCAACGCCAATGATAAGCCACACGGAGCCAACTCTCCCAAGGATCTCAACGGTCCAATATAACGAGGACTCAACTCTCCTCCCATATCGCATCACTCCCTTCCACGGAGATACCAGAACACACTGCCGCCGACCTCAAACGACATGCCTACCGCGACGACCAGATATTTCTACCTATCCTCGAAATGTCCCGATGTCGGCCGAATCAACCCCGGTCCGCTCTACCGAACTCTCAACCAACTCGTAACCGTAGGACTTTCCTCTCCTACCTCATTCCAACAAACCGAGTCAGCGACATCTCCGCCCATACAATTTCAAACGCATCCCAATACTAGGCACGGAAGCCGTGTTGTTGGGGAAGTAATCCCCATTCAAGCAACTCATCATCCTACCCCGGAGAAGTTCAACACAAGCCTCTGAGCATATCCACCACAATGTTTGTATCGCCCTCCTCGTGATCGCTTCCATCCGCTCCTGGGACGAAAAGCATGTACCTCAACTTCACTCTAGTCCCCTGCCTCCCCCGGAAACCCTCCCAAAAACCCTGTTGAATCTAGCGCCGCGGTCCGAAATAATCTGACACCGGAATCCCTGAACCTCACACCGATCCACACAAATCTCGCGCCTCCCTCGTGCCCATCCGTAGATTCCGATGCGCAGAAACCATGAGCCGATTGATCACCTATCCACAATCACCCAAATCCTTAACATACCAGCCCCCTCAACGCCCTAGGGAAGCCCAGTGTGAAACACGAAGTCCTCCATGCAGCGATATTCTCCCCATGTCCACTGCATCAAAGAGTCTACAATAAACCCGCTAAGTGACGCGCCTATGCCTGCCTTCTCAAATTCTGGGCCGACAAACTAAGCATTTTGCCACAAACTCGCGATCTCTCTCGTCATTCCCGTCAAGAATACGCCAACCTCAAGTCACCTCTTGTGCTACCCGTGTACGCTTATAGGAAGTATTACGGGCCTCATCAAGCACCTCCCCTTCTCAACTCATCCAATAATCTCGCCATCTATCCAAGATCACTCAAATAAATGAACCGATCCAATTCTACCCTCACATCCCTATAATGTATAACCTCACAAGTAGCCTCTCATCTCCCCGCTGTAATTTAAGATCCGATCCACAAGCTTAATCGGTCGAACTCTCATACGGGCGTAAAATCTCTCCGGCCGCCACCGACATCAAAATCACCTCACTGCTTATCTCTCTCTCAGTCTTCATTTCTACTCAAATAAGATCGCCTACTACATTTGCCTTCCCTCGGGCGGTACTCAATAGTCAAGTCATAATCACCGATGAACTCCATCCACCTCCTCTCTCGCTCAAATTCGCATCTCTCGCTATTTATACTTCAAATCCGCATTTAACCCCATACGATAAATAGTTTCCACACTTCAACGCAGACTATCGCCGCTAGCTCAATAATATCACGTGGGTCGGAGTTCTTCTCGTGATTTTCAACCGCCGGAAGCATAGCAATCACCTTCCCATTCTCGCACGTAACACACTTAAATCCCTCGACGCTACATCACTATAAATCATCACGAGCCCCTAACCGCATTCCCAGACGCCAACACTGAGCCGAAGTCAACTCTCCCATTACCCCTCTCAAACAATCCTCACAATCATCATCATCCTGGGCCAAATGGAATCCTTCTCGGGGTCAACCTCGTCAACGGGCCGCAATCAAGGAAAAGTCCTCGATTTAATCTCCCCCAGACAACCGCCTAACCCCAAAGAAACTCCTAACCCTCGCCTGACGCCCTAACAGCCCACAACCTCCACCTTCCGCGATCAACACAAATACCCTCGCCGTAAATAACATAACCCGTGAATTCTGCACCCTCGCCAAATCCGTAACCTGAAAACTCTCTGCATACACCGGGAAGCCGCCCCTGTCCTCAACAACACAATCTCGCAGAAATGCCTCCTCATGTTCCTCCTCCCTCTAGAATAATATATATCGCATCATCAATGAATACCACCTCAAACTCATCCGTATACCTCGAAACACCCGGTTCATCAAATCCATATGCCGCCAACAGATCCATCACTATAAATCATAATGTCCATAACTGGGACGTGAAAGCCGATTTCGAATATCCTCTCCTTTGATCCTCTCAACCCACGATAAACTGCACTGCAGAAATCAACTTCGAGAACACCTTGGCATCCTTCTCACCGATCAAACAAATCGACAATTTTGGGAACGGGTATCGGTTCTTAACGGTCACTTTATTCACCGCCCATAGTCAATGCACAACCTCATCGAATCCATCCTTTTCACAAACAACACCGGCGCACTTAACGGAGATACACTGGCCCCCCGATGAACTTTGTCCAACAACTCCCCGTAATCGAGTCCGAATTCCTCGCAGAATCGGCCGGAGCCATCCTGCTGCATTTGAAAGAGAAATTACGCCGCACTCAGAATAACCTCAATAGCAAATTCGACCTCCTCTCCGCGGGCAACCTCCTGCAAGTCCTCAGAAAATATCCTCGTAACTCTAACAACCCGCATACATCCTCTACTCCTCGCCATTTTCTTACTCAAATCAACCACATACCCCAAGAACTCCAATATACCCCTTCCGAATCAATCTCCCCTGCCTCAAGCGCCGATACAAAACCTCCCGGCGCAAAAATCTTTCTCTGCCTCCCATAAATCGGATATCCGTCTCCCCGAACTCCACAAAAAGTAATCTATTTCCGATGGCAATCACAATAACGGTAATGACAAGCTTTCCCCAACCAATCCATACCCAAGATAAGGTCAAAATCGAAGCTCAAATGGAAGTAAATCAACGTGACAACAACCGACCACAAACAATCAAAGGACGCCTCTATATACCAATTCAACTACAACCTACCCTCCTACAGAGCCAGCAATCTCAAGTGAATGTGCAAAGGCACACAACATACGTATAAGCGCGTAAAATAAAACTCGAAACAAAAAAAAGTTAACGCGTAGCCCCGTAATCAAACAACACTCGGCCTCAATATCATACGTAAATAATGCACCGTCAATTACTCCGGGGTATCTTGTACTGGCTGATGAAGAACGACGTGAATTGCATCGACCACCCACGCCGCCGACTAACCACCACGACTCCTGAGAATCGCCTAACAAATAACTCGGGCGCTGGCACAAGACTGGTGCCTGGGACACCTTCGCCAAATGCCCCGGCTCGGGCCGGCATCGGTAACATAAGCACTGCCTCCGACAATCCCGCCGCTCAGGACCCATCCGACCACAACCAAATGTGGGTCACCTCTCTCGACCCCGGACTACTCCTGACCCCGCCGGATTCTCAGCGCCACCGTGCGTAGTAAAGAGCTCAACAAATCGCCCCTGTGACACACGAACCTCCCCTCTCGCAAATGTAGACGCACTCAAGTTCTCCCACCAAATACGGGCACCCTCACAAGTCTATAAGTAACAAACTTCACTCTCATCTCGCCCCACAATCCCCATCGGCTAAAAAAATCGACTTCATATCCCTGACGAACTCAATATTCACCAAGCGAACCCCCGCAAACTTCGAGGATCCCTTCAAAAACTCATCAAACAACTTGCTCTTGAATTCGAATTGCTTGTTTCACCTCACCCTCGAGCCCATACACTCCTCTACGGCGCCTTACCTCAACCTCCTCAACATGCCTCGTAAGATCATACTCCGGACCCCTCAGCTGTCCACGCCCGACTCATCGGCGCCTATACCTCCCCTACTCACCGGCCCTCCGGGGCCTACCCCGGCACCCCGCTCTACTCCGCCTCGAACTCTATCCCTCAGCCTACGCAGAACAAAGAAAAAGACTCCCATTTTTACAAAAGACAATTCACCACAACGACTCAAGGAAAAAAAAGCAAGACACAACCACACAGACATCTAAGCACTAAACCCAAGCCTGATGCTTCAAAATTGTAATTCATACGCCCGGCGCGAGAAGTCATTAAATGAGACTGTGGAGATCCTTTGCCACCCGATACTCACCTAGCCCACTGAACAAAAACTCTCAAATCACTGGGGCTCAACCGTCAACCCGTACAAATGAAACGCCGCCTTAACGCGAAGGGGCGCTACAAGCCTTAATAATTTAATACACGGGTGAACTTACCATAATGAACGAGCTCTCTCAATCAATAATATAATAGTCAAATACGAACGAAATACATATATCCAGACTACCTTAAAAAGGTCATACAACACGATCCACGGAAGTTCCTCTCTCTGCATATAAAATATTAATGAAGATATAATGTATTGCTTCGAAGAAGCAACACACCTTGCAGTTAAACTCAAGCAGAGAATTAACAACCATCAAAACTCTAGTCATCAAACCTTCTATCTCTCATATCCCCACCAAAGATACTAACCTCTAACGCCGCATATGCTCAATCCGCCTACCCGCTAGAATGGACTAATCAATAATCACCCCGCACCTCTATACCGCAAAGATAAGGCCAAAACCGCACTTATACACAAAGCAGGCACATCGCACTCATAAACTAAGTATAAGGCACATCGCACTCATGCCACTCAAGTGCCAAAGGCACATCGCACTGGCAAACTGCCAGTATAAGTACACGCACCTTCATACACTAAGTACAAGGCACACCGCACTTAGTATACACCAGTATAGCGCTCACCGGCCTATATACACTAAGATAATAAGACAATCGCACTTATATACACTAAGTATAAGGCCAATATCGCCGCATATCCTCGCAAGGAAGGAGACCACTCAACCCCTAATCATCCCAACATGTTAAATCCTCACACTCAAGTCACCTCAAGTCATAGATAACCTTAACCATCACCTCCTCAAATAACCAAATTAATTTACTCCCAAACAATATCATCCAAGACACAAATTTAAACATCTCACAATCATAAATCAAATTACCAATCGCCGACAAGGCCAATATTAAATCATAAGTGCCAAAATCTAAATATATGTTTGGGAGTTCAAGCCTATTACTTACCCTCAAAGAATCTTCAACGCCACAGAAGATAATCACATAATCATATTTCACGGCTCACACAAAACGAATCACAATATAATCATACAACAATTATTGTATATCATTCTCACGTGAATCATAACACAAATAACATGTTCACAATTTAAAATGAATACGTGAAGTAACAATCTCGTGAGAGCAAGCACTCACCTCCCTCGCTTAGCTAACACAAAAACCTCCGCGAACACAATCACTAGAATCGCCTTTTCTACGTATCAACGCCTAAACAAACACCGAGAAAGTATAATCAGCACCTACTACTATACCGGCTCTAAGACTTCAACTCTGGGGAACTATCTCTAAATGCCTAACATGGCGGATAAACTATCGAATTATAATTCCATTGGGACACAACCCAATCGATCCTCGCTTAAATTCCATTCTATTACTTAATCATTACAAATCAACTTATAAGTCATATTAGTTAATCACAGGCCCATAATTACAACCTATACTCCGAAATATCAATTATAACTCAACTCTGGGAATAACACGCCAACCTAATCGCTTTAATCAATTTTAAATCAAATAATTTAACATCACAACAACTATAATAAGGTCCCAACATAACCTCCTACATTACTTAAAGTCTTAGAAAAATATCAATCTGCAGTCAACTCCTAAAACCTAAAAGTCAACCCAAATTTTATAACATCCTCGCCAAACGATATCTAAGTCATTAATTAATCACTGGCATCATAACCCATAACCAACTAAGATTCATCATAAAATTGAATGAAAGTAAAACTAAAAAAGTCAAATTCATGTCAAAACCTGAAATATCTCTTAAAGACTCAAATTTCTTACCTTTTAACTCCGAAGAGAAACGATTTTGTGGGAGAATTATATCTTGGCCCTACAAACGATTCAAGCGATAATCGAAGTTATAGAATGGAAAGTGGCGGGGCTTAATCTCGCCAAGAGGAAAAAGAAGATGATTTAAGTGTTTCGATTATGACGACGCTGAAGATAAGTACGGTTAGATATTTAAAATACTGAAGTCCCGCTCTATAATTTCTACGCTATCGACATTTAAATCTCAACGAACCCGATTCCAAAGATAAAATTTTCCATAGCAAAAACTACTAAATTATAAATGTAATTCGGCTAAAAATTTTACGAAATAATATTATCATCGAAATTATTTATACTATCCCTATTCCCACCAATTTAATCGAAAAATTAAATCGTTTTTTAAAACGTGACGGGCACATAATATTATCTATATAATATAATAATGTGTCACAAAGTCCATGTCATCCATCAAATATAATATGTTATATCATTCATGACAAATAATCAATATTACATTTAACATACATAAGTACGGCGTAGGAACACATATCGTATGTCAAGAAATATTCACTATCAAAATAAAATAAACTATTTAATTTGTCTAAGTGTAAAATCAATACCAAGAATCTTATTATTCTAAATAAGTTGCTTTTAATATTTCATATTAATAAGGTGTTTTTATCTAATATTAACAAATGTCAATTAATATCTGGTATTAAAAATATATCATTAATATCTAACATCAAATGTATATTAATATCTAATATTAAAACATGTTAAATTAATAACTATTATTAAAATAACTAGTATTTTCTCAAAAATACTATTTTACACTCCTTATGATGACTAATTCCTAAATTATGTTATAATTTGAAAACTCTCTAATTATCTCATAATCACGAGTCTCAAAATTAAATAAATCGATTTCCTCAAATATATGATTAAATCCTATCATAGTTAGATTTAACTTAATTAAACTTATTTAGTTTCAATTTAAATTCAAATTTAATAAATTAAATTTAATCTAAATCTTATTAGAAACTATTTTTAATGTGGTTAATATAAAATGATTAAAATAATTTTCAATAACAAATTAAATTAATACAATTTAATTGATTTCCTCGAATAAATCAATCGGTAATGAAAAAACTTAACACCGAAATGATCAAATCAAAACTCAATTTATCCATTAAGTGAATTAAATCGGGACCATCCAATTAATAAAACGCATCACCGAAACAGCCCATAGCACAAAATAACAACCGCCCAAGAGTCCAACATAAAGAACCCAACGCCTGGGGAATGTCGATACGGATTCGGTCGCACGGTCGCACGCTCAAAACAATTTCAGCCGTCCGTACCCACGCCATATCAACACTATCGCTACCGCCACGCTGACGTTAAGGCTTCGACGTGGCAGCCGACAAAGGCGATGACAAAGTCATCACCGACGCTGCAAAGACATCATTACTGACGCTGCATTTAGATAAGTCATGGATGCTTATTGCCAGACGCTGACGTGGATGCCACATTTATCCACGTGGCATCGCCACGTGTCAAGCCAAAATCGGACGATCCTCGTCGAAATGCGATCGAAATTCAAGCCGCAAATTGAAGTTCGACCTCGAAGTCAATCGGTTTGGGTCAACGAAGTCAATTTCGTTTTCCGAGTCAAGTCAATTGACTTTCTCTCGACATATGACGCCATTTTGACGTATGCGTCAGCCTCCGACTTTTTCCTCGTCTCTGACACGACGTGAGCATTAATCGCATTTCTGTTTTTACTCAAGCTTCAATTAATAAACTCACGTAAAAATAATTCTAAAATTTCAAAAATTATCAAAAAATTAGAAATATTATTTGAAAAACTCGGCCCACATTAATAAATTTCGAAAAATAATTAATGTAGTCAATTTTGCCTCGAATTCCATTCCTTCATGCCGTATTTAATTCTGGTGCTTATAATACAACTATTATTAGCCTCTAGCTTGTCAAGCCATGCGAATTCTGTACGTGACGAATATTATTAACCTATTATCGCCTTTAATATGCATTATGCGCATCCCTAGTAAGCCATGATAACCCTAATGTCGAAACCGATAACTTAAATATTAGTTGTCCAACAATTAATATATATATTGAATTTATAATCTTGAAATGTATAAATCTAACAGACAATCTAAATTGTTCAATGGACATTTTCACGGTATCTATCACCTCTTAGTTCCAACAAGATCCACGATCAAGTCCAACACTCTGGATTACGCCGCTATGCTCCCTGGCTGACCATATCCAAGCTCCTACTCAGCAATATGTAACTGAACGAAGTAATACTGGT